>BSAI01000012.1:43680901-43742651 GCA_036245035.1 Adrianichthys oophorus | reverse complement strand
CTAACTGCTATAATGCACCATCTCTCTTTCCCCCCCTCCACCCCCCACTCTCTCCTTTTTCCCCTTTCCTTTTCCGTCCGGTCCAACAAAAAAGACACAAATAAAAAATATATATATATTAAAAAAAACAAACAAACAAACAAAAAAAAAGATGATGTTTACATGTTTTACTGCTTTCAACCACTACAGACTTTCATACTCTGGTATATATGTAGAGCACAGCCTATAAACATGAGTTCAAAGGGCAATTTGATAGGAAATGTAATGGAATACTTAAATAAGACCTTGACATGCTCATAAGCAATGGAAAAAACGAATGCATGAAGATTGATTCCAAAAAGATTTTCATCGGAAAATCCTGGTATACATGGTATATATATATATATATATATATATATATTACATGTAATAATACATGTAATAATGAACTGATATCATTTAGAGACTATGCACATAATGATCACTTTTCAACTTATTGTTACTTTCAAAACCCCCACTTGTCTGTTCTTTGTAAACATTGTAGCAGTTGTAATGTTGGCTTTGCTTACATGTGGGAACTAAATGGTCTGCGAAATAAATAACACGTTGCTACTGCTCTCCGTTTGCACTCGGTGCCTTGAATATGCAAAGTTACTGTGGTATCTCCTGTGACTCCCGTCTTTCTTTTCCGTCTTTTGACTTTCCGTCAACACTTTTCATGTGAGACCATGAAAAGTAATGGATAAAGTTGAATGCATGCAGGAAAGGAAAGGTTTTAGCGAGAGAAATCAGATTTCACCTCATCCAAAACCTGCTGTCCTCTGAGAAAAATCACTGCGAGCAAAAAGGCTCAGTGACAACGTGGTAGCAGGGAGAGGTACAAGTGACAATGAAATGATTAATAATTAATAAGCCACAAATGTGTATTATACCATCACTTTAAAAATAACTTTGTCAACAGTGTTTTTAAAGCAAACTGACATTTTATTGCATGCAGTTTTGTAGTGGTGGGGTATGTTTTACACAAACAGCAAGGGTAATTACAAACCCAGGAGCTGATGGAGTTGCAAAGGGACAGGAAGTCTGGGGCTATGGGGGTGTGAGTAAATTTACCACTTTTTCCTGGTTGCCTGAGTGCTGAATCCATTCTAGGGCCCACACAAAAAGAGAACAAAGATCTATGAGAGATATGCCAGACTTAAAGGATGTACATTTTTAGTCCTCTAATCATATTTGCCATTGTGGGGGCTTATGTACTTTTCTTTGGCTAAACTCTTTCACAAAAATAGGTTCTGCCCTGTGGGAACGAGAATTACTAAAAGATAGGCAAAAGAAAGCAGAGTTTTTTTAAAGTGTTCCACCTTCCGAAATCTTAAGGGAAATTCCTAAAATGAGCTTTTATTTTTAATTTTTTAGAAAGAGGATAAGAATAAAACCAAAAGGAGCTAGAGAGAGTAATAAAAAAGGAGCATGGCAGAGTAATAACAATAAAAATGAAAAAAAAAAAAGAGGCAAAAATCTGACTTGAGAACACCCATTTCCTTCTGTTACTCCAAATGTGTAACGCCGCACTTCCCCAGGTGGAGTCATTCTGCAGCCTCCTCCAGAGAACCATAGCTCCCCTTCTCAGTCCACTGTCTGATTTAGTACTGTTAATAAACATGATGTATTACCTACAGTGATTTCTGAGACAGGAATGTTTCTTTTTTTACTTCTCTTTTTCATACTTACATACAGTTTCATATGTTTGCATGTGGCGCTGAGAGAGAAGTAAATGTTTTTCTGCGACCTTTGTTTCAGCCGTTCGTCCATAATTGTTTCAGCAGAGGATGCAGACAAATTCCTCTGAAGCATTTTCAAAAACGCGGCAGCGTGCCACCATGTTTTGTAGAATTATTGTGAAGGCGCTGGCCTCTGCTTTGTGCAGCCAATCCAACAACTCGTTAAGTTGCAGCAAGTGCAAACATCTTTTCTTATGATGTTACACATTTTTATAAATCTGCCAAATAAGTCACAGCTCGAAGGTTAAAATGATGTGGTAAAGTAATATCAAAGAGAGTAGATTTATTTAAAAAAACAACATCTGACATAAAAAAGAGTGTAGTTGTGCAAATGTTGGCTCTTTCAATGCATTTCTTTAAGTTAAAAAAAAAGTAATAAGCCAAACATAAATGAAAATGCATTTTGAATGGATTATAACAAATAAAAAGCAAATCTATAAAGCAATAACAGCCAACAAGTTGGATTTATGACCAACTTGCCCACTTCTTCTTGGTGCAAATCTTCCTAGCAGCACAGTCCAGGCACAGAGCCCACAAGACCATCCACAGCTGGCTCTTATTACAGCCCCATACAGTAGCCATTCTTTTCACTCACCCCCCTCCCTACCTGTTTGGGGACGCCTATTAGAAAAGTAACCTACTACTAGTGGAGTTCCTTACAGATTTATATATCACAGGTGTTACCTTTAAAAAGCATGCAGAAGTTGCAGAATGCAGAAACATGGACGTGTCAGGCGGACAAGGGTGACTAATATTGATTTATTTTCCAGCTGGTTTGTTAGTTCAAGTAAAGTCGTTTTGATTTAAATATAAATGACTTTAGAGAGCTTTTGTGGAAAACAGGCTGCATGTACGGGAGACGCACTGATTATTTTTAGCTAAAAATCAGCTGTGATTTTATTCCAAAACAAGTAAACAGTATGTGATTTGAAGTGCAAACTAAGCATTAATGTATTTAAGTTTTTCCTGCATCTTTGATTAACAGCATGAAACTTTTAGGGCTTTTAATTAGTCATTAAAATATATTATTAAAGCATTTATGTGGAAAAACTATGAAGAAGAGCAAAAATTATAGTTTACTAGAACTAATACTAAATACAGCCTATGCTAATTACATATACATTATTATTTAAAAATATTATTGATCATACTTTTTATAACAACAGTGTAATTCAAAACATATAAATCAAAAAGGCTTTGTGTGTCATTTTTGTGGCGGAATTCACTAACCGCCACATTCACAGATCAGCCACGAAGTCATTCACGCCGTTTTTTTAAGGATTGTCTAGACTCAAATGAATTTGCAGAACTGTCTATCGATGGACTTTAACTGGTACCTGGTGCGTCTGCCGCTTGTCTGTCAACACCAGATACCCGGAGCGTGCGGCTGTGTGCCGGCAGACGGTTTCAGTCCGCGGCTGCTGCCAACACTTGAGGTGGAATGCTCTCCTGCCCAGAACGGCAGAGTCAGAACAGGGAACCTGACATTACTTCTGACAGGCTCCTGGCTTTGAGTGAGCATAAGCGAATTTCATGAACATAAAGTGTTCTTGAGCCCAAATGGTAAAAAGGTAATTAGTTCATAGACCAACTTTGTCGTTCTGTTTTGAATCTTTTTTAAGTTTCACTTCTTGGTCTTCCTCAGGTGAGTCCCTCCCCTGTCTCAGACTCCCAACTGTGTCTCAATGCTCAGTTGCAGATTCCTGGCACCAGACGTCCAAGCTGTTGTCGCTTCTTTCCTTTGACTCCATTGCCACCTTCTCAAACTGAGGGGTGGGGGGTGGGGGGGTGGGGGGGACACACACTTGATGCCTTTAATTTGGCCTTGGCCCCATGTTCCTCCTGTCTGTTGGGATCATCCTGGTGCAGGGAGTCCCAGATCACCCTGCATGATTGATGACAAGTGTGCCCTTTCCTTTCACCTTCTATGCCCCACCCTTGGCTAGGAGGACAGCATAGCATTTCATGAGCTCATCTGTGTGGCGCCCAGGAGCTGCACCTCAAACACAGGCACCACTGGCGTCTCGCCCTGTACGACTCCCTGGGGAACACAAAGCACATGGGATCTCCTTTTACCCCTGATCTACACATGACCCCTGGCGTATTTGCACTGTATCATCGCTGCCAGACTCAGGAATTTGCAAGAGATTAACTTTGTAGATGTAGGACCGCCCACAAAACACCAGTAGCCGTATTAGTGAATGGTCAGTTTCATCTCTTGGGCCACAGCCATCTTGTAATAACACACTGAATGCATCGTATAAAAGTCAAACAGATGTAGTGTTGACATTTCACTTAATTGACACAGCAAACGACATAACTGTGCTGTCGCTTGAGGAAAAATGAGCTTGAAGCTTTTTCAAGTTAAAGCTGCACTTTTTGATGTTCAGGCTAGAAATAGATTTTATAATTAAAAACATTTGTTGCCATTTGCCCGTGGAATTCAAGCTACTTGTAACTGTCCTCAGTCTCTGCTGTTGGTTCTTCTGGGAGTGAGTTTTTTTTCTTTTGCGGCGGATGCCCTTCCTGACACAACCCTGTATTTTCAAGGCTCAATTAACCAGCAGTGTCAAGGGGAAAAATATATATATATATATATGTGTGTAAACAAATCTATAAATATTAAAAAAATAATAATAATACGTCTTCTTCTTTCCGTCCCCTTTCATTTTCATTAAAGACAAGAATTTTTTGTAATTTATTGTTGTGTGCTGTGAAAATGAAATGCAAAATGAAATATATATTTATACATATAAAGAAAGACAGAGAGAGATTGTCCAAAAATATTGATAAAAAATGAGCACAGCAAATGCCAGGTGATGGATGACCGATTTAATTTGACACTCAAAAGAGTCATAAATCACACAAAATATAACCTTATTATACAAAATTCCCACACCTTTGGTCATACTCTGGTATAAAAAGCCAGTGGTTCCTTCCCTGACACATTTGATGAATGCCTCTGGATCTAATCTAAGCAGAATGCTGCTCTGTGTTGTGAGGCTCTGAGAGAAGACCGTCTTCCTCTGCGTTTGGGGCTAAAGCAGGTGGAAAAGAATCCGAGGCACCAGAACATCTAATCTCTCAAGCTGAGGCAGCACCTGTTTGGCAGAGTTTGACCCAAATATCCAGATCTATGGCAGCAAGGAGTCGTTAGTGTGCCTGTCAGCAAATACAAACAAAAAAAAAGATAAATCTTAATACAACAACATAAAAAAATCTTAAAGCAGATGTTGTTTTTGAGCTATTTAACTTGAAACATAAAACATCATCAATCTCATTGTTCTCATTTAGCAACCTGTCCTCATGTTTTCACTGTCAGAACATCAGTAAGGATCCAATTCAGTTCTAAATTATAAAAAAAACCTCAACCTTTTTTGTTTTATACATTTATAAAGAGGAGCACTGAATGAAAGATATTCAATACACTCTGAAAATTAAGCCCAAGTGCCGGTCAAGTGTTTCACCCAGCTGTTCAGGAGGTGACCGGGTGCTGAGAGGGACTCTGAGAGACTTCGAGCAGCACTATAAATCAGAAAACCACCCTGCAGTTGCTGCTAATGTCAGCTTGTGATGAAGATGTTTAGATTGTTGTCAGATGTATTAGAAGAACTATTTTTATCATTTTGGTAATACCTGGGTTCTGTTTGTTTGGAATATAGTTTTGAAATACTTAAAGCACCTATTGCCAGGCTAGCAAGTAATCAGAGAAACGTTAACTCACCTACTGTCATGAAGTTTGGAGGAATAATTTCAGTTTTCATTACATCCATTAGACATATTTCTCTGTGGAGCTAAGCAGAGGATAGATGGTTTTATAAAGCGAGCCAGGGCGACCAGTTTTCTCTGCTCAGATTATTATTATATTATATTAATTTTGATTTGCTACAAATTACATTTTCTATTATAGTTAATCTTATTTTTACCTTCCACTATATGTGCCATACTGCATGCAACTTAGTGAGTTTTTTCTCACTGAGAAGGAGGGTCTGAGGGCAGGGATGTCCAGCTTAGCTTAGTTTGTTTAGTTTAGTTTAGCAACTATTGCTTTTATTCTATAACTGACTTGATGTTTTTTGTTCAATTGCTGGTGTGAAGCCCGTTAAGACAGCTGTGTTGTGATATTGTGCGATTAAATAAAATTAAATTGAATTGAATAGAAGTTCAACAACATACTGTAGCAGCAAAAATCCTTGTTTTAGTGAAAAAGTTAATTAGCAGTCAACTCTGCCTTCTAAAATGTAACTTTGTAATATAAAGTAACATGTTACACAGAAGATTTCCAGAATCTACAAATGTTCCTTGTAAAGCTACAGTGAACGTAACAATTCATTTTAATAATATTTTATTCGTATCATAGTTTGTGGTTGCTATTATTCCTAGTTGATTTTGGTTCATTTCGAAAGATCTGATTCACTGACCTAAAATTAATATATGACATTTTAAGCCAAAAATTCAACCAGTGTGACTCAGTGCAGGTGATGTTTTCTAGGTTCCTTGTATTTATTGCAAGATAACCAAGTATAAATGAAATATGTGTACAAGTAAACAAGTAAACAAGAATGAATGTCATATCCATTCACATTTTAGTTTGACAAAGTTCAGCTCACTGTTTTTTTTCCACATCGAAATAATACAAACTGAACATTATTAGAACATTCTACCGCACTGTATGGTCACGTCTTTGCAAAACTCAAAGCGTTCCCACACATTGGACTGGAATGATGGTTGATCACTTTTTGCTGCATCACATGTGTGTTGTCCTCTGTGATAACACTTTATCATTTTTAGGTTATAGTAAAATAAACCTACCATGTCTCAATCTAAATGGTGTTTTCCAAGATCAATCATAAACAATTTGTTCAGTTTTGAAATGATTTTAAAATGGTATGCGTCGATTCGATTAACAACGTGACTCAGACAGATTGATCTGGTTGGATTGTAGGAACAAAAGCTGTTTAAGTCGATCAATCCTTACATCCTTTGTAAACGTGTATTCTTCATTTGTCAATCTCTATTAAAGATTCACTCCAATGAAAATAGTCTTTTTGTCTTTTAACATGTTTTTGTATGAGTAAAAAAACGACATGCTTTTCCACTTTGGCTAAAAACTGCATGATCATAATTAAAAACAACTGGGAAGGATTTTACCATAGAAATCAAATGTATATGAACAGGACTTTTAACAGTAGGGAAAGCAACAATCCACTTTCCCCACAACCCAGTTCAAATCTCATTTTTTGGGTGACGGTTCTGTTTCAGTTCTTTTTATGATTTGTGTGTTACAAGAGAACAACACAAGCTAAAAAAATGTTGTTTTTTTATTTGCTGATAAGCAATGAAGAAAAACCTTTACTTGGCTTATTCTAAACCTGTTGTAATGTAGTGAAACAATAAATCGTTAAGTTTAGCACAATATGTGTTAGACACTGCTGGGATGAAACAATTCACTTTCCCTATGGTTTGGTTTAACACGCGGCTTGGCTTTAAACCGAGATTTGTGGCATCCTTAATAAACAAAAAAATAAATAAATGAGAGATACATTTTCAACGTTGTTGGACGAGGTCTGCGTTTTCCTTTTTGTCCAAGGCTACTTAACCTAAACCAACCATTTCTAAAAATGTCTCGAATCCCTCATGGCATGGGCCACAGCTCTAATGCCTGACAGAGGAACATTGCTTTGCATGTCGTCTGATTATTATCTGCTACACAAATTGCTAGCAGCTGGATTGCTGATGGCCCCATAGTTTATGTATAGGAGCTGTTGGAATGTGAACAATTACCACTTTCACTTTCTCACAAAAACCCTAATGCAGTTTACATAAACTATTCTTCAGAAATCCTTTTTAAATGGCCTTCATGAGCCTCTAGGGTCAGTTCAGACAGATAAGAATTTTGTTCCCATTTAATGAAGTTTCATTGAGGACATTCAAAACAAAAGAGACCGTTATAGAAAAATGAGTCAATCTGTTCTTATTTCACTTCAAAGTGGCCCATTGGAAATGTGGACATAACTCTGATTTTTATTCTTCTTTGAATAAAAAAAAGTTACTATTTTCTAACGGATAAAATTAACAAAAACATTTAAAAAATATTTTTTCTTCATGCTTTAATAGCTATTAATTACAGTCCCCAATATAACAATTAACTCACTAAAAATACACAAATAAAAATGAAAATTATAAAAAAAATAAATAAATCATGTTACAAAACAGCACTAACAAGAAGTTTATAGATGTATCTGCAAGTCCTCCTTTATTAGATATATTTTCGCACTTTTTAGCATTTGAGATGTTAAAAAAAGTTGTGGCTAACTGTAAATAAAAAAAAAAAAAGAAAAATACATCCTTTTAATAGATCCACACTGTGCTTGCAAAGCAGACCTCACTATGTTTGTTGGAGTTCCCATATGAATGTATAATCACTTCATTCTGGAAGCTCATATTGCATGTAAACTATCACTTTCCCAATACTGTCAGTTCATGTGAGCAGGCATGTTTTCCTGCAGTCTTTACTTTTGACATAACTACATTTTCTTTGGTTTTGCTGTATGAAAAAAAATGTTTTAAAGCGAATGTTACTTGCTCAAATGTGTTTAAGCTCATAGAAAAAAATGCAGAAAAATCTTCAGTTTGTATTAAGTATGTGGAAAGGGTTTCAATTGTGAGATATCATAAAAAGAAAAAAAATCTAGTTGTCCGCTTTTCAAAAGTCTCTCAGCACCTTACAAGTGGTCAGCCAGTCAACCTGCAATTATTACAATTATAATAATACTCATATTAACAAAGAGAAATTGCTTCCAAATGGTCTTTCACATGAGCAAAGGAAGAAAAACAAAAACACATGGCACAATCTGGTTTTTGAATTGTCGCACTGAAGCGTGTCAAGTCAAATCTGAATTAATTTTTACATTAAAATGTATAACTGTTGATGGTTTAATAATAATATACAATAGAGAGGAGCATGCAAGTGTACATTTTGAAGCCTGACTCACAATTTTTAATTACCAGGAGCAGAATTCGTGCTTCTTTCATGATTTGTGGATTCATTTCTTACTGAAGCATATTTTAGAGTGCATGCTGGGAATTCCCAAAGCTATTTATTTGGCATAACAACAAAGGCTGAAATCAAAACAGCTTAATCTGTGCTAAATGGCAGAAAGAGTGCTGAAATGTGCTGCTGGACCACAAAACGACATGATCAAGGAAAGGAAGTGGACTGAATGTTGGAGTGTGAGTGCGTGTGGAATGCACATGTCCTTCAAAGGGGGAGGGCCAAAGCGATAGATCAATGTCCTTCTCTTACTCGGAAGTATTACAAAAAGCGGTGAGGATTAGAAAAAAAACTAAATATTGCAAAGACTATACTATTATGTTACACTGCAAGAGTTGACATCAAAGTCAAAAGCGCGCTGACCAAATCAAAATGTCGCCAAAAGGCCAATAAAAGTCATCGGCCCCTTTAGTCCTGTAATGAAGAGAAACAAAGAATTCTCCAAAGACAACATCATTTTCCTCCCCTTGGCAGAAAGAGAACCCACTCATAGTTCTGTCTCAGTGCTTTACATAAAGTTAAGAGCACTGTTAAGAGAATCTTCCTCCCTTTTATTTTTGAAAATCTTGGCAGTGATAATCCCTCGTCCAGTAAGTGCCCTCCCAGCGAAGAAATGATGTAAAGGTTTGTTTGCTGAGAAGTCTGAGGGAGTGATCAGAGGAATCCTGTGGATAAAAGAACACTGCTGACCCCGTACGTCAGTGATTGATGTCAAATGGGACCACGAAACTCAACAGGGGATGTTGAACTTTGGATTTTATTGGCCACCATGTCAGTCTGCCTGCTCTCCACTGAGAAGACGTGCCAATAATCTGAGAAGGTTTTGGTCAAAATTTGATCTCCTTAGTTTTTTTTTTTTCAACAGTCACTGGTATTTATTTTATTTTTTTATTTAAAGCAAAACATACGTTTTAAAAACACAACAAGAAAAGTTTAAAAAAAAAGAGTGTTAAGGTTACATTTTACAGTGTTGATTCCCTTTGGTTGTCACTGTAAATTATTAAAGGTATAACCAAAATTAAAGAAGCAACAGGAAGTAAACACATAGAGGGCAATGGGGACTACTTCGAAGCAGGAAACAATTTTAGATTCTACATTAATCGTATTGAATTTTTAAAATTTCTGTTGCAAGACTTAATTTCTACCTTGGAAAGTGTTTTTAGCAACTTAATAAAAAAGGGAAACTGCCAATCTTAAACATTTACAGTAAATGCAATGGTGATTTATTTTCTTGCTTTATTGTGGTCATAAGAACTTTTTTTTTTACTAGGTATATTTATTATCATTTCTTCTGGTTGTAACGATGTGATGCTTATTATTTGCATTTTTTTGTTTTTAATGACTGACACGCTTTTTATGTAGCTGTAAATTAAAAAGTCCTAATTTCTTGTCTTTATTGACTGATTGATGGACTTTTTAGTTGTAAATATTTCATGGTAAACTCTTTTTATTGAATAATTGATGCACTGACAAAAGAGCACTTTTTAAACTTAATTGTAAATATCAATAACATGCAGAAAAATCCTATTTGTCTCTTTCCTTTTTCTCTCAAATTCATCAGACCCACTCTGAGGAAAACAGTGTTTTTAACATGTTTTTGTGGCATTTCTCTGATTATGGAGGACAGATGTAAAAAAATCCAGCTTAAAATTGCATTTCTGAGTATTTTTAAGTCAGATTTTTGTGAATCGGGAGCAGATAACATTTTGGAAAAATGTGACAGAAAATAAGCTGATTGGACCACAAGCTCCCTGCTCCACTTTCTTCTGATGCAGCTACTTGCAAACATATAGATCCACGTATGTCTTAGTTTTCCTCGTCTGAGCTGACATCTAGCACAAAACCTTGTAAGCTAGGAGGAGAGTGTGTAAACAGAGAGCTCTCAGTTATAGGTGACTGGAAGGAGGAGCTGAGTTGCTCCACGCCACCTATTCAGCCCTCAACTCAGAGGTAAATTTCTAAAGAAGTATTGCCGCTCTGCAGAAACTATCCTAGAAAACAACACAGGTTATTTGAATTTGGCTAAAGACGGTATAATCCCAGTTAAAAGACCATTGGAAAAGCTTTGAAAAATAGCTCAAAGGACATCGGAGTGGATCTTTAAGAAGGAGTTTTCACTGAATACATAGACTGAACAGAAATGAATGAAAATCAAAATGCCCTGGTGTGAACATCTCCCTTTCAAAGCAACCTTTGCTCAGACGGTTTTGCAGTCAATCCCACTTAAATCATTTGACCAAATCTTCTCACGTTAACCAAGTGGGTCAAACATCTCACGCTTAAAAATGACCCCAGTGACCCACAGTTGAGGCAGGTGGATGATTAACACAGTCGAGACTTTAGTCACTTCAGCTGTGTCTGTAGAAGCCGTAAATCCAGTCAGATTTAAAGTCATTTTTCTTCTTAGAGCAAGCACAAGAAGTACGGGTACCCCATATTTTAGAGCTCAGAACGGGACCAACAATCTGAAGCTCGACTAGGGTGGGTCGGACAAATAATATGAAGGCAAAGCCTTTTGTCTGCCTGACGTGTTCATTCATTGTAGAGATTGATTTAAATATAATTCTCAAACATCATCATCCATCTAAAGCAACTTTCTACTGAAGCAATACACATGCAGAACAGTCCCTCGAGGCACATGTTTACACACACGCACATAAATCCAGAGTGAATATACTGGTTAGCCAAAATATCATGACATTCAGACATAAACTTTAAAGTATTTGTACTTCAAATGGTGATCATTTTACCTTAGAGGAAGCGGTGACACTATAGTTTAAGATGTTTGTGCTGCATCATCTCACGTGTGTGGGGCATTTTGACAGAGAAATGGAGCAATGGAGAAAAGAATGCAGTCGGGGCAAAAAGGAAATATCTGGGATATTTTCTTCATGTCCTGGAAGTTGAGAGAAGAATAGGACTTTAGCTTTTCCCTGATTTTGCAGTAACATGTCTTGAAATGTAAAGGAGCACAATAAATTCACTTTTGACGGCCACCTTGGGAATAAGTCATGAAATTCGTTCTTAAGTATTACATTTTCTTCCATTTAAAGCCACATCATGCCTTGTTAAAGCAGCAATGTCCACCTCATAGAAGTTCAGCATATGTGCAGTCAATAAGTGTGATATTGTGCTTTTGCTAAAAGCCATGAGTCTGTTAGGCTTTCATCACAGTCTCTTCACACTTTCCAAAATTGGCCTTTTTATTGGCACATAGTTGATCATTCTAGACGGTTCTCCTTGTTTATGTAGTGCTGTTTTCTGCTGTGGGTCTGCTCTCTGACAGATGATGACAAAAGCTGTGTAGAAAGCCTTCGGTAATGACATTTTAATTTGTGTCTTAGGGGAGGCCTGCAAGACTAGGTCAAAAAGAGGAGAGGATTTAGACCTCTGAGTCACTCAATACTGAGTGCAGTCCAGTTTTAGATAAGTGAAGCATCGACCATCACTGCAAAGGCTTTTATATTGTCTAACTGTTCTCTTTGTCTTTATAAATAGTTTTTTCTCGCCTTATTTTTTTTGAGTAATTGTAACATATCAAATTCCCCATGGTGGAATCATTTAAAGTACTTTCCATCCATAATTGATGTTATGTTCAACTGATGAACTTGTTTTTTTTTTGGTTTTTTTTGCAGTTTATTTACTATACATCATGCTACATCCTCATTATACAATAACTGTCATGGGATGACTTTGTTTGGAAGTCACTGAGAAAAACAGAGTCCTATGTGGGACGGCATGCTGAACACTGCAAGCTGACCTGGACGTTGACCAGTTTTTTGTCCAATGTAAGAGCTCAGAATTTGATGGTGACTACTCAAAAAAAAAAAAAGAAACTCCCACTCTTTAGTATCATATTAAATCTTTGTAGTACAGTAGTCCCTCGTCTAAGAATTCTTCACAACCTGTTGTCCAAGACAGTGAACGATTTCAAATCTGCATTTATCCAAAAGGCAAAAAGTTGCTTCTTCAGGGTGTCTGAGGTCAAAACATTTGAACGCTGTTTATTAAAAAACTTAAACCGATATTAATTCTTCTGGGAACAATCGCATTCAGTTTTTAAAAACAAATCGACTTGGATAACTAACCACAAATATTCTGTGGATGTGGAGTCAATTGCATCCTACTGTCTCTTCATGTAATCCCAGACACATTCCATGATGTTGAGATCAGGACTCTGTGGGGGCCATCACTTTGAGCACTCCTTGTTCTTTTTTATGCTGAAGATAGTTCTTAATGACTTTGGCTGTATGTCTGGGGTCGCTGTCCTGCAGCTGAAAAACTTTGGGGCCAATCATACGCCTCCCTGATGGTGTAGTGGGATAATGAAGTATCTACTGTATTTCTCAGCATTAAGAACACCATCAATCCTGGCCAAATCTCAAACTCCATTTGCAGAAATTCATTCATTCATTCATTCATTCATTTTCCAATCCGCTGTATCCCTTTCGGGGTCACGGGGTTGCCGGAGCCTAACCCGGCTACTCATGGGCGAAGGCAGGGTACACCCCTGGACTGGTCGCCAGTCTGTCGCAGGGGCCCATTTGCAGAAATGCAGCTCAAAATAGGAACCTCCACTATGCTTCAGTAGTGCCTGCAGACACTCATTGTACTTCTCTCCAGCCCTTCAATTAGTGAAGCTAAATATATTGAGAGTTTTGACCTATCAGTCCAGAGCACAAACTGTCATGTTTTTTCTGCACCCCAGTTCCTCCGTTTTCCTGACGCCCTTGTTTCCATGTCGCAGTTTTGTCTTTTTGGCTGCAGGTCTTTCCTGAAGACACTTCTGGACAGACTTCCCCAGACAGAATGTGGATGTATGTCGATACCACTGGTTTCTGCCACATCTGAGTTGATGTCACTAGCTGGGTTTCCATAACACAGATGTGCAAAAGTTTATCGACATTCTAGAAATGTCCAAAAAACTCAATTTCGCAATTACACTGTTTCTATTAAATCCTAATTATGCGAATAAACACAAACCAAGAAGCGCATTTAATTTGAAAAAAGTGTTTCCATCGAAGGTTTGCAAAATTTCGATACGCCCCAAAAACCATCTCCTCCAAGCGAAAAAAACTTTTTTCGATAAATATGACTTTTTTTAAATTGTGGTGTTTCCATTAAGCAAATTTAGTATCGCAAATCCAATTTGTGCCATTTCGGAGGTAATGGAAACGTGACTATAGACATCTTCTGAATTTGAAGAACAATGAGCTTGGCATGTCATTCCTCTGATTCACTAAGTTTCCTTGATCGACCACTGCTTTTAAAATCCTCAACTTTGCCAGTTTTTTTGTGCTTCTTTCAAAAAAATGTGAACATCTAGAAACTCTAGTGGAAGTGTAGAGGAACTACATTTGATTTTCGTTGCTGTGCTACATCTTTCACAACTTCACCTTGTTAGCAGAATTTGGTTGTCCCTCACCAAGTTTTTTTTTTTTTTTTTTTAAACTTGTCCTGTCCAGCAGCTAAGTAAACAGAAAAGGGCTGAGGGCAATTTGTATTGGTCATATTTTACTGTTACAATTCAGACATATTAGGTGTATATTTGTATATAAACCTCTTTTGTATTTGAGGCAAAACTGTATTTAAATTAATTATATTTGCATAAATGTTGTTTGTTGAATCGAGGTACAAAAGAAAGGGGAGGGGGGGTTGAGGAAGTTGAAGGATAATCAAAGAAGTAGAACAAGGTAGAAACACAAAGCAACAAGATTTGTCATTTTTACTGTCAGTTGCAGATGTTATTCCAAAGGGCGGGGCCTGTCCACAGACACACTCAAATGTTACTAATATACCTGTTGGCTCCAAAGATCTTCACATACAAACATGTCAACATGTACACAATACAATTAAAGCACACACACAGACTTGTGCAAGCAAACAAATACATTGCAGGCATTTCCTTCCATCATGCATACTATTTGTGCAAAGGTGGTCTGGAATCTGTGCTCGGTTGAGTAATTGTGTTCTAATGAGATGGAACCCTAACCTGCACTGAAGACGAGGCAGCAGTAGGAAACCAGGCCCCACACACCCACATGGGATAGCAGATTGAGGAAATTGATTTTTCTTACCTTTATGTTACATCCTTTTAAAGGGCCCCTAGACAGGGTGTAACGCACTTTGGGGGCTCGTCCAAGATCAACTCAGAACGTCTCACAGCTGTTCTTGTTTCAGTTCATGACATGGTCTCAAACCACGTGTGACGTTAATGATCATCAGCACCTGTTTGTTATAATCGATCAAACACCTGACTACAATCCTACAAAATCCTTGAGTTTTTGCACATGTACTTAAAAGAATTGATGCTGGTTTGAAGTGGGGGTGTTGGAAAAGATTTATTTGGCAATATAACACGATATGCTGTTTGGCAATACTTGCATCAATTGAAAATGCTGACAAGACATTTAATTCATTATTTCTGAGCGTCCTTCACCGTTGTACTTTTGTTTTCCACTTAAACCCCGGCCACTAGGTGGCATCACTCCACACTATGCCTCTTTGAGCAGCTCTACACCGCACCAGAACACCACCAGCTTGTGTTCAGTGTTCAGTCAGCCTCACGGTTTTTGTTGTTATGAGACATGTACTACTTAGTTTTTACTTGGGATGGGTACCCTATCCCAAGTACTACTTAGTTTTTACTTGGGATGGGTACCAAAACTCTGTGTCACGTTGCTGCCAGTATCATATAAAAAAGCGGGTTGCGGTGCTTCGTAGCAGCTCAGAGAAGAACAAGTGAAGCAGTGCAGCTGTACAGCGGGTCATGCACGGCGCCTTAGTCAAAATGCTGTTGACCAAGTGGGTCAAAGTTCTGCTGATCCTCACAGCAATAGATTCTAGTTCAGCAACATGACGGATCAGAGTGACGTGTATAATGCTTAGAAAAAATCTAGTTTTGTGGCGTTTACTTCCACGTGTGAGAAAATGGAGCTGCAGCAGAGACTGTCATGGAAATGAAGCATTTTAGCAGCATTCAAGATCTGTCCTTAAACCTGGCATCACACAGAAAGGTTTCTGGAAAGAATTGGCTTTTTCCTCCCTTCCTTTTTGAAGCACCCGTTTAAGCCCTGTTCAGGCTATTGAACCGTTTAAATGCTACATTTATCAATGTTGGAAATACACAGCACTTTATTTCTTCAATTATACTTTTAAAAACTTATTGGTTAAGGCACCTTCATTCTATTTTTTTATACTGAAAAATATTTTGTTGTGGAAATCGGACAATGTTGACAGTTCCCTTTAAGAACAAACATTTCTTAACTCACCAAAAGAAAAGCACCACCAATTTGCTTGGGTAAAAGCAGCTTCTGTATGAAATACAGTTACAGTGCTTAACAATGTGATCAGTCAATAAATTGAATTTGACCATTTTATTACAATGAAAGACATATTAATATTCAGGTAGAGTTTTTATCTAAGTCATACTCTTAAAAAAAGGAAAAATTGTTCTGGTACTGTCTTGGGATATATCGCGATTCGTATCGTATCATTAGACAAGTATTGGGATATTTATCGTATTGATTTTTTTTCTTTGATTGCAAGTCTGTCATCTGCAAACATACATTTTAAAATGCTGTGAAACAGAAATGGTACAGTCCACACATCAATCCATTTTGTGGAAAGAGGCATGTAACGTCAGTGAATTCAGAAAAGCACCAAAAACATATCACTGAACTGAAAATGATTTTAATTTGACCAGATTAGCTTCATGTTATTTTCCAGTGGGATCAGAAGAGGCAGTTTTTCACTTGATAGCTGGGGTAGGTTCCCAGAGCCTCTGTAACCCTACTCAGGGGGCACCAGTCACAGATAAAGCATGAAGTTCTGAATTTGCCAGCATCTGCTATTTTTGCACGATGATTTATGGGACAGTAACTGTATTATCTACCTAAAACTTACTGCGTAAAATCAAACCTTTTTTTAATCACTTTTTCAAAGGTAGTGCAAAGGAAATTTGCTTTGCCAGTATTTGACTCCACAGGCATGCAAGAAGTCATTTGGTAAGCATAAATAGGATATTCACTTATCCAGTATTATCAAAGTTTGATTTTTTCTTTCAGTACATTTAGCATATATTGGTCGACAAAACTTGCTAGAAACCAGAATAAGTTAAAAGCCCAGGAGATCGAAAGAAGAAAAATACTGCAAAAGACAAAGCACAGTTATGTATGAGACCCAAGGAGGCACAGGGGCATAATTTAAACAGGAGACGGCTGCTGGACAGACAGGAAATGAGAGCAAGGCTAGTTCCTGGGATGGAACTGAATTGGATGTTTCAGACTCAGGCCGGTATCAGAAAGAAGGAGCAGTGGTAAGGGTAACAGTAAGGTCATTGAGGGGAGCATTTCCTTTTTACTGATCATTGGGCGAGCTTGTCAGCACTGGTATCTCAGTTCCCACATCCCTCTCAAATAATTTCAATGGGTTGGATTCAAACTATGAAATTCATGCCGGAGCTGAATGGGACCTCCTGTTGCGGCGTCTGTTATAAGTGTGGCTCTACGCTTAAATGCTGACTGCTTTGATTTAAAGTTTTGGGGCAGTTTCATCCGATGGAAGGAAGTCAAGTGGAGAAGGTGCAACATCACATCAAAAACCAGGATTAAAATATGCTCAAGTCTGGTCTGAGAATGTCCAATGTGACTGGGTCTTTTTGAGTCTGCGGTTTTGATTTAAAACAGACTCACAATACCGTAGTCATAACCCCGCTCCACCAAACTGTTCTCATGTCAGTACGCTTGGCGAGCAGGCGGTTGTAAGCTGTTCTGGACTATGTAACATCCAGCCATCTTGTGAGTTCTCACTGTTCAGGATTGTAGAACACAGGGTCTAGTGCAAGCCCACCAGATTACTGCTCCTAATCAATCTGATTAGCCTGAGATGGCGGACACCTCAGCTTACATCTGGACTGCATGCTCTAGTTCCCCAGAGTTTAGTCTGACAGCAGCAGAACCAAAATATTGCACTTTCCAGAAACTGTGGCATCCTTTCACCAAAATCTTAGCAAGCTTGCATGTCTTTATCCCCAAATTAGAAAATCTGTGCATTGTAAACACGTCCAAATATTCAAAGAATGTTGTTTTTCCCAAGTAAAACTATCACAACTATCACCTGAGAGGGATGTGGGAGCAGGGAGGTTGTGGCCCGCTGACTGCAGCAACTGCGTTATAGCGACATTCTGTTTCCAACAGCATTTTTTGTCTGCTCCTGATTCACCAATAAATACATACTAAGATATGTAGCTTTATTCTTTATATTTTTGACACGTCATCCAGAAAAGTGCTACAACTACATGTTAAAAATACCAAAAGCACGATTTTCATTGGAGTGGGACTCTAAGGTATTAATTTCTTGAACCATTTCAAGCTTGACAGTAAACAAATACGTACATTTAAGTAGATTCTAAAGTGTCAGTAAAGTTTCTCATGTGAGTTACTTTTTAGGTTACTGGATCCATCCATTATTGATCAAACACTAAGCGCATCCTCTCCAACACTCCCCCCAACCTTCTCTTTTTGCTTCCATAAGAAAGCAGCATGGAAGTCATCCCCACACCTCCCATTTTAAACCTTTAGTGATAAAAAATGACATCGTAATTCAGAGTTGAGATGCTTTGTCAAAGCAGATTAGCACATCATTAGAGGCTGTTTTATTGTGCCAGCATCATTTGAGTGGGGGTCAGGCATGTCAGCAGCTCTGGCCTTTGCCTGTCCCGGGGGATAAGTGGAGTGACACTTTAAGCCTCGATGTCTATGGAGGAGGAGGCTTTCAACAGGAGAATAATGCTGGAAAGTGACTGCCAGGAACACACCAAAGTGTTTAAAGATGTGTTCTAAATTACGTTTCTATACGATCAGTTTCACAATTTATGTGGGATCTTTGACAGCAAGACAGTTAGAATTGTTGAATTTTGGTCACACTAAGCTGAGTATTGTCAATGTATTGTCATCTCAATAGAACAAACATCAGAGGAATAAACCACTCCAAAGTCATTTTGTAAAGATTTTTTTATATATTGGCAAGAGCTGGAGCTGTTAAAGCAGTGCCAAATAAGTCTTTCTAATTACTGTGCATGTTTTCTTGTTTTTGCTTCGAACCATAAACTTTAAATCCAAAATAGAATATTTTATATGGACTTCAGTATTGAGACTTTCAAATAGTTGACAACTTAAATTTTGACCAAGACTTTAAACACGTTGACAAAAAAAGCTTGAGCATTGAATATACATCTTTTAGCTTGCAATCCAAACCGGCAAAACTACTATAAGCATAACAATGTTATGTTATATACGTATATAACTATATCTTGTGTAATTTTTAACCACTCTACATTATTTATGACCCCTGGTGCAATTCCCTTTTTTCTTTCTGAATGATTTTGTAAATATGCAATCCATTTATTTATTTTTGTACATACTTATCCTGCAGCATTATTTCTATCTGTAAGTGCTGTAACACTCAAATTTTCCTATTGCCTGACAAATAAAGGGTTATCTTATCTTATCATTTTACAAAGAAACATCGGTTTCTTAGAATTTACCCTCACAGATATTCAGTTTTGTGCTGATTTGAAAATTTATTTTTAGCCCTACAAAAAGTTTTTACTTTTTAGGGAACCTAATTAGGACATTTCTTGCATTACAAAAATAAGAAATAAAATGTGCATGTCATTTGTATACCACCGTGTACTGAGATATAGCTTTGTTCATTTGAAAATTCTGAGCCTGACTGCAGTTTGATGACTTCTTTTTCTTAAATCAGCACTGTCTGGAACCATAGAACAAAGATGCCAAAACAAATATCTTTTTCATCAGAACAAAAGCATGATGTGAGCTGTGTCTGAGTAATGAAACACCCTCACTTTGGCAAACATCGCCATATTTAGCGTTTTTTTTCCAAAAAAATCAATTCCAGGAAAGTAAAATCACAAAAGAGACTGAGAAACATGACATGACTTGAAATCTGGCAAACTAAGCTTGTGGAGCTATATGTGCACAAGGGATCATCATCATAAAGTGACAGTAAATGGAAAACTGTTGTGGACAGTTAGCACAAGACACACAGCGAGAACTAAAGAGGTCACTAAGCTAAAATGAATTAAAATTTAAAAAAAAAAACAATCTACATTTATTTTTGTGGAATAATAAATCAAAAGAAAAAAATAATAAACAGTTTTTATTTTATCGAAATCTGCACCCACAAATGGGCTCTGTGCACGAGCTACTTCCGCTTTCGGCCCTTGACCGCTCAATCAATTCCGGTTATGTTGTTTACATGGAAATAGAGGAGTATTTGGAGTAAACAAAATGTATTTTGGAGCAACTCAGAGTCACTATAAATGATGTAAAGTGCATTGTTCGTTTTTCTAGCAAAACACACCAAAATAAAAAACAAAAAGGATTTACATTTTTGTGTCTTCCTGCAAAGCCAACTTTGGTGGTAATTTGCTAAGGCTGATGTAGAGCTTATTGAATCATTATTGGATGCTAACACAGGAAAATTTGCTTCTGTTCTAACAGACACACACAACCTCACATGTTCTTTTCTATAAAGAACAACAACAAGCTATATATAAGGCACATGTTTCCAACACTTCCACTACACACGGTGGCCACTGACTTCAAAGAATTCCACAAGTAGGTCTGATCATTGCAAGCCAGTGAATTCTTGCTGCACCCCATTTAGTTTTTAAATCTTACAACATGCAGCCATTTTTTACCCAGATCTTCAAAAAGAAAAAAATAAATAAAACGTTACTTTTATCTTTTCACTTTCGTGGCATTTAACTAATGAATTAAAATTTAAAAAATCTTGCAAAGTGACGCATAAATACAAACATTTTTTTTTGTTGATATTTATGATAATACGGAGTTCATGACAAAGGAAGAGTGGTGTGGGATCGGGATGGAGGGACAAACGTTTTCAGGAAGGCTGCATATTTTTTGTGGTTCTGCTGTATGAACAGATAGGCCCATCTGTAAACAGACGTGCAGCGTGATAAAGCCGAGCATGCAGAAAAAAAGAGGAAACACTTATCCCCTCTGTCACTGGTAGCAGGAGGGCATTTCAGGAGGATATAACTGTTTGTGTGCATCTGCAATTTCATTTCAGATCTGAAGCTTTACAAATATTTTTGTTCTGATAGACACCTTTGCTGCTGATCAGTAGATTTTAAAAAGTCAGAGAACTTTGACAGATAATTATTTGTAAAAAAAAAAAAAAAGAATTATTTTTAAATCTAACTTTTGTTGCCATACATCATTGCACAAAATTCCTCATCTATACCTTTTTGTCTTCTACTTTGTTGCTTCTTCCTAAATATATTTTAGGGTCTGCATGTGTGTGCGAAAGTTAAACTGCTGCATTTATACCCCCCCCACCCCCCACCCCCATTTGCTCCCTCCATCCTCATCCTAACCCTCCAGTAATGAAAACAAGATGTTGGTTTTTTTTTTTCATTCCCCTCATACAGAGAGTCGACTATGTACAACTCACGTCGGCGCTCTCCTTCCCCTCTTATGTTCAGACAGTCTAGAAAATGTGTTTTTTTTTAAAGAGTGCTAAATCATATGTCAGCGCAGGTAAAATGCTGCCATATTTGACTTTTACAAAATAATGTATAATCATAACTGAATTATGGTGAGTTTTGAATTTCTGTTGAATGTTGTTCTAAAACAATCCAGTATTTTGTGCTTCAAGTCTTTCCTGTAAGCAGTTTCTAACAGCAGGTGAGTATTAATACCAGACTACACACCTGACTTTAATACTTTTCCAATTTGTAAACACGTTTTCTCACAATTTGAAGCTGAATTTAACCATGACCATGCACAATCAAAGCATCACAAAACAATGTGCCCGGCTACTTCTTATTCTGGCTTTCATTAGTCTTCAACCAGGTCAGTCTGTCTTTTTATAGTTATTCCTCATCTCCTTGAAATATGTTTCTCTTTAGCAAAGATCATGCACATTTTCTCATTAGAAAAGTGCATCTAACCAATGGAAACACTAGTCTGCTGTAAATCAAGGTTTAAGTACATTTTTGTAAAGGCTTCTGTTTGTTCCCCCTCTTCGACTGATGATGTGCAGTTAACAAACATCACTGGATAATGCATCATCATAACTCCTTTTTATATTTTACAAAATTAGTTGTCTGAACACAAATTTAAATGCAAAGCTTTGTACTGGATGTTTCAGAGCATAAGTCATTGATTTTTGCATAGCTTGACCAGGGGTGTAACTTTTGCTACATTCCCACCAGGCATGTAAAACACGTAAAAAAAAAACATGCTTAAAAGGGCTTTTTTGAACACACGTTTAGCACATGATGCTCACGTTGGACAAGCAGGGAGGGGATTCTTTTTCTTTTGCTACTGTTCACTAACTCACATCAACCACCTACAGTTGGAAGAAGCTTGGTGAAAAAATGCCGAAGCGGTGCAGATCTCGAGACTCTTGCTCAAGGCTTTTTCCTTTCACAGCTCTATTCCGATATATGATGGACTTTGTATCACATAATTCCGGCACAAACGGTAATTAATATTTTCTCCTCCATGATCGTTTTACAAACAGTTGGCACTTATGTGAATTAAAAGAGATGCTATCACTACCGAATAAGAGTCCCTGATTGGACAAAAGTTGATCTGGTACAACTTTCAACGTGTGATCAGTGGGTTTTGTACGTAGAGCCTGAAGACGGACATAAAAACTCGCTTGGCCATACGCAAACGTGAGAGTTTCGAACGTTGAAGCTAGAAGTGTGTGATTATATAGATATTCACTGGAAGTGGCTGCTTGAACATGCGTTGTCGAGGGCGGTGTGAATGTAGCTTCAAACTCATGTGCGACTTATATGTGATTTCTAAAAAATAAATTGCAACAATCTCTAGAGGGCACTGTAGGTGTGTACTGTATATCAGTATTTGGTTCTAGCAACGCAAAAGAAGAAGCACCGCTCAGACTTACGCCAGGCTTGGTGGAATTGTTCCAAAGTGACTCAGAAGATGAAGAACTTCAAGGCACAATCCGAATTCTTCCCTTCACCCTAACACTTCTCCCCTCCCCTACATTTAGCCCTCCAAACGGAGAGTTATGGAAAAATAGTGTCCCCGAATTTGGACGTAACTACCAATCGATGACGTCATCAATAGTTGCCGGTCAGCTACGTTAGAGCGGAGCTTCCAGCGCTTGAATATTCATAACTTTTATAACTTTAAAAAGGTCATGCTAAAACAAAAAGTCATGACTTACATTTGAATGTAAACTTCTGTGCTTTAGAGCACACCCACGTGAAGAAAAGCGCTTCTCCTCAGCGGCATGGCGCAACGCGGAACCCCCTCGATACGGAGGGTTTAGTATCCCTCCGCTTAGAGGGTAGTCCTTAAACTATTTTCGAAAACCACTTTCACTACAAATGCCCCTACAAATGGAGTGGCAGGGAGAAGTGGTCAGACGAAGGGAAGAATTCAGATTGGGCCCAAGAATTTGGGGATTGGAAATGATATAAATTAGTTAAGTTGTCAGAGTGTTCTTTTTACTATGATTATCTCAATAATTGTTCATACTGTATGCTGTTGGATTCCTCCCATGTTTCATGAACCCAAATATGTATCAGTGTGTTACTGTAGTGAAGCATGTATTCAGTCCATTATTGTTATCTGTTCCATTACCATGATTTTATTTATTCCCTGATTTTGTATTATTTCTCCCCAATGTGTGACTCATACCCTGCTGTGACTTATGCATCATTTTTTCTTCTTTATTATGCTTTTTTTTTGCCTGCTATGACTTAAACTCAAGAGCGATTTGTCGTCTGAAAAATATGGTTGTTGTCCAGCCAGTTTCTACATTTTCAGCACAAAATCCATCATTTATGTACGTCAAAAAGTACCATTCATTTATATTATTTCACTGTAGTAGAGGTCTGCAATGAAATCCAACACAATCATGTAAGATTGGATTGTGTCTTTTGGAGGTGGCCTATATATCTCTTCTTAACTCAAGCCACACATAACAGAGAACCAGTATTCATTCTCCACACAAGGTTACAAAACGATTTCTTTATTTTATGTGTGATGGCTTGACCTTCTATTTCTCTGATAAGGGGAAATTGATTTCATGAAATTACTAACATTTGCCCTTCCATGGTGCATTAGGGTTATATTTCAACAATCCCCTAAAGGATGACATTATTGGAACTTAATAAACCACTAGTGCACGAGGTTGAGTTTAAAAGTAAACGTATTTGTTGAAAGTACATTCTAAAAAAAATTAAAGTGGGAAATAGAAAACCACAAGAGGAAGGCTCCGCTCTGGGAAATTCAGGTTGAAACGCTGTCTTGGTGATGTTAAAAGGTTGAGTCAAGTCAGCTTTGGTTTACAGATTTTCAATTGTTCCTCGCAACAGATCCATCCTTCTAGATTAAATTGTAATACAGACAACTTAGAAAACCAGACATGTAATTTTGATGAATCAGGATCCAAAGACAAAATAAATGGAATAAAAAGCAAAAATGAAGAGAAGTAAGGCTTTGTTTGCGCTGTCTGTTTTATGAATTCGCCCTAATTCAGGTTGAACTACCACCCATCATTTAAAGAAACACAATAAGAATGACCAGGCCAGGCTCACTCCGTGCCACCAGGCCCGTCTACAACTCAGAGGAGAATTCCTGCCGCTCTGCAGAAACGATGTCCTAGAAAACAACAACGGTTTTTTGATTTTGGCTAAAAACTGCATAATTAAAAGAACACTGAGAACACTTTTAAGATAGATTCAAATTTGATTGAAGTGGGGCTTTGATATTATTTTTAATAGAAAGGTTGGAACGTGGCTGCACAGTGGTGTAGTGGTTAGCACTCACGTCTCACAGTGTGAAGGCTCTGGTTCGATACCCAGCAGGGACTTTTCTGTGTGGAGTTTGCATGTTCTCCTTGTGAATGCATGGATTTTCTCCAGGCACTCCAGTTTCCTCTCACAAAAACATCATTCATTGGTGCATTGATGATTCTAGGTGTGAGTGATTGTGCAGCCCTGCAACAAGTCTTGCGATCTATCTAGCTGGAATAGGCTCCAGCAACCCTATGACCCTAAAAGCCATTCAGTGGGCTTGGAAAAATGGATGGAAAGCTGGAAAGCAAAATTTAAACTGTCGATGCACCTGGCTTTGCAAGGAGGCAAACATTCAGAGCACTGTAACTCAGTCTTTAGGAAAAGAAGTGTTCAACCTCATGATCCTTATCTGCTGTTGCTATCCCATTATGGGATAACTGGGTTTATCGGGAAAAAATGACATCAAATTTTCCTGTCAACAAGTTACATAAAAGCCCAATAACTTGATAAATCAAAGTGATTGTGAATTTGGTGTGCATGTAAATGGGCTTAACTCCATAGTTTTTTTTCTCTTCCACAGTTAAATATTTAGTTTGAATCTGCAGGAGATGCCTGCGCTCCCCGGCTCACCTGCACTTCTCCTCCCATGTTTTCATGTTGTTTTCAAGTCCCTCCTTTCTCTTTTAATTTTACTGGTCCCAGCTTTCAATTTGAAGCCTGATAATCATCCCATTTACAGAACAAAGCATTTTGTTTACTTGAAAATGATAGTGCATGACAGATATGTTTAGTTAAGACAACACAAAAGAAACAAAAACACAGTTTCCTATCTCCAACTCAACAGTTTAGTGGAGACCTCCCAAGATTATAAAACATTGGCAACTGCAAAAGAAGATTTAGTTTTTGGGTTTTGTTCTCAAAATAACTTCTTTATCTATTTTTAAGTGTTCTTGTCCCTTTTTACATTTATGAACAATGTTCAATACATTTCCATTGAATGTTTTGCTGGTTTTAAGATTTGGATTCTTGAAGCAGCAAAAACTGTGCTAATCTGAAAGATATTCTGAGAATAAAACAGTTTTTTTTTTTAACTTAAAACTCTTTTTATGTAATTCCGGATGTTGATAGTTACGGATATGCTCACATGTCAGGGTCATTGACCCTACCCGTTTAGAAAGGTGTCTGACAGACTTGCATGGTGGACACCTACTGCTAAACTCCTGACAGACATTTTCTCTTTAGTTATTTCAATGCCGTTTACTCAGTTCTGGGTCCTACAAAGCACTGATCTGAGTCAGCAGCCCATACGCTTTCTATCCTTTCGTCTGAACTGTCTTTTTTTCAGTTAACCCTGGTACTTTAATGCAGGGTAAAGCATAACAATGGGGCTTTTCTGATCCTTTTAATGCAGATTAGTTTAATTTCGAGTCAATGTTTTTTTATTACAACTTCCTTTAAAACTGAACATGGAACATGTTTTTGTTTTGGTTTTTGAATTTAGATCAACCATCAAAGACTCATTTTATGGTGACCAAGGTAAAAACAATGCAGCCTGGATAGTCAGACCTTGTCCACGAAAAATGAGCAAACCTTTACACAGGAACCAGCTGACCCACACGAAATATCAAGGTCCACTCGGTGAGTCTGTAGAGTAAAAATGTCCGTGCACATTTTTTATGTGCATGCTGCAGGCAGTAGGTTGGACCAAACACTTATTCAAAACCCAAGGGTAAGTATGGGTGAAGTAGGTGCGGTAAAGGCCTGTTGAATGGATTTGTCTTTTTTTTCAGATCCATAAAATCCTACAGACTGAGCAAAGAACCTGTTAGTGCTGTTCAAGTGGGTTGAGTGCAGCCTGACTGTTAGAAATGAGGAAGTTAAACAGAGTGTAGTTTGTGTGGACATCCTATGGACACCTACTAATCGCACGCAAATGGTGCACACCATTTGCGTGTGGTCAGTAAGGAGCCAACATGTGCACCTTCTGATGACTGTAGTGAGGTGTAAAAGCACCACACGACAGCGTCACCCATCCCTGATAAGTGCGCGCAACCTACATTGTCCTCATAAATACTTCACTGCACACGTACCACACGCACGATAGTGGTACATTCCTTTTTCAAGACGACCCTTTAGGTGTCCGTGGAACTGCATGGCACACCTGCTTAAGAAATTTAATTTAAATCCTAAAAAAATGCTCAGAACTCAGGTCTGCCAGGAAAATAAATCATATTTTCATATTCCTCAAAAAAACTAAAATTTTAAAAATTAAAATAAAGGTCAAGTATTAAATTAAAAATCCACCCATTTTCTAAACCCGTTTTGTCCCTTTCAGGGTCATGGGGCTGCCGGAGCCTAACCCAGACATTCGTGGGCGAAGGCAGCATACACCCTGAACAGGTTGTCATTCTGTTGCAGGGCTAAGTTCAAAATTAAATGTCAAATTTGCATTATTGTTTTCAGAGCTACAGCAAATGCATCACTACTAGAAGTCAAATGCAAAAAGATGGAAATTTTTTTTTTTTTTCTCTGAACTGACCTTGCTATTAACTGAAAGATCTGGATGAACCACCAAATCTGTGATAGATTGGCAAAGCATCCTGGAAGTACCCTTTGCCTGACAGCGGCTGGGATAGGCTCCAGCATCCCTGCGTTCCTGAAAGCGATTAAGTGGGTTTGGAAAATGGATGGATCTGGATGGTTCTCATGAAGAGATGTTATTTCTAAATATCTTAACAGACTCACTCTGTTACCATGCACAGCATTTTTATGTTGGCAGTCACCTGAAGCAAAAATCAATTTATAACATTTTTGGAAATGAAGGGTAGTCAGATATGCACGTGTTTCTTCAGGTCCTGGTGTTTTAATTGGGTAGGTTAAAGTTCAAGTTTACATAAAGCTACATTGAAAGTAGTAAAAACTTTTAAAAAGTGGGTTTTTGCCCGCAGGAAAATGAAAAGGTGTCTTTATAATATGAAAGGCGATGAATGATGCCTGGTACAGTAGTGTGGTCAAGCCAGAGGCAGTGCACGGTCAAAAAAAATCTCTGTGGCTATATTTCATTAAAAATTTCAGGGGGATATTTAAAATAAGGAGAGGCAGTCCAGCACAAATATGAATGGCTGACTTTAAGCACCTTAATGGGCCTCATACCAAGACTTGGCAGTAAGAAGAGTTATGAGTAATAGTCTGCAAGGAGCTAGTTAATTTAAGAGAAGAGCAATAAATGGCTCAAGAGAAGGGGAGGGGATTTTGTGTTTCATTTTAATTAAACTAAGTCTATTCATTTTCTGTGTCTCTGAATTCTTGAAAAGAAACATGTAAATACTGAATCATTTTTAGAGTTTTAGTTTTATGTTTAGCATCTTGCAAAAGCATGTATGAACAAGAGTCGACATGTAACTGTGATGTTTGATCCAGAAATATGGGTTAAAAGCGTTGTTCCTCTGACTTCAATGCTAAAACAGAGCACACAAAAATAGTTTAGAAAAATTGATCAAAAATCGTTTTCTGCCATATTTTTGGCAATGTTACTTTCTAATGTTTTTTGTTTATTTGTGTCTTTCTTCCATAATCTCTATGTTTCCTCTTTTAAGCCAGTTCTCATGTTTTTTTAGCCCTGCAAGCCCCAACCTTGGCAAACAGTCCATTTCCTCCTGGTCCCAAGTTCTCCCACTGAGGGACAAAGTGTGTCCCTAAGTTCAAGCAGCACCCCAGGCCATTCAAACCGGGGAGAACATGAGGTGGACCAGTGTTGGGGCCAAGCAATACTAACCAGTGAGTGGGAGAAAATTACGGGGTTACTGACCTCACAGGGAAACAAATAAGTCTTGAGAAAATACACAACAAACAAGAAACAGATCAGGTTCCATCTTAATTTGAAAATGTATGTTAAAAAAACGATACATTTTAGCACTAATTCAGCTCCAGAGGATATAATCTGTTTTCAGTTTAAACTTTCAAATTTAGGGTTGCCTATTGTCTGCTTTAAAAACTTTAAAATAAATCTTCCTACTGTAAGGTGTGATTTTTGAAGGCATTGCAGAAACAACGTTATCAGGTGTATTTTAAGGGGCTCAGATTTTCCATCCATACATACATATATGTATATACAAAACATGTACTGCAAGACCAGTACATGAAAAAAAAACAAGACTATAATATAACACACAGAACAAAAGAACAACGGTAAGGATAATAACAAACACACAAACAGAAAATTAACGTCTACACACGCACAGATGTAAACATACATACACACACACGCACACATGTATAAACATGAACACACATATTAATACGAAAAATAAATTATTAAAACAAAATAAAAAACTTTGTCACAAGAATACTTAATTAATAGCACTAAGTCATTGTTACATCAGTTATTTAAAAAAAAAAAAGCGTTTGCATAGTCCAGAAAAGGCTTCAATTTTTCTAAAGAAATTAGTAGTTTTGAAGTGCACTATGAATGTTAGATGGTCTAAGGGGATATGGCCCATTATTACTTTGAGTCACCCAGACTTTGTTGGGGGTTTTTACAAATAAAGAACAATTTCTTGACATTTTTCTCTGCCAGATTTCTATTTGGGGAAAATTACAAAGAATACAGAGATGTTCATAAGAGGTTTCTGATTTTGAAATCTGAATCATCTCAGACTTTTCTTTGCTGTTTCCAAGATGAAGCTGCAAAATAAAAAATATCAAAGATGCATGAAAACTACCAACCTATGTTGGTTGACAAGTTATTTAGCTTTGGTAATTCATCATGCATCTGTAAATATTATATATATATATATATATATATATATATATATATATATTCTTTTTTTTTGTTTGTTTGTTTTTTTTTTTTTTTACAAATATTATATATTATAGCTCTGCTGCTTTGAACACCATCTGATGCCCCTCCCTGCACTGCATTAAATTGCCTTTGATAGTTTTCTTGCTGTGTTTTGAATGTGCAAAAACAACAAACTGTGTTTTTTCAAATATGAAAGTATGTTTATGTCAAAGCAGGCCAATGAGATGAAAAATGTCACAAAAACTGAGAAATCTTAGCACACAAATGTGCGTTCAGACATCATATAAATTACATTAAACATTTTGTATTCAGTTTCAGTTCAAAAATATAAACATTTTATTCCCTGTTGTAAATTTTCAAATCTTTTCAGATTAAGTATCTTTCCTTGCTGTAGAAAAGGTTTATGTCCCTGCTGTTAACTGATCAGCTATATCATTCTGGGTGTCTGACTGAACACACATTTTCCAACAAACTGATGGAGATGAATGTCCCACTGCTTTTAATGAAGCTTCTGCCTCATATTTTCCCTGGGTGAAGGAAACAAAAAAAGGGGGTAAGGGTGAGGAGGAACAGCAATATGGAGAAAGTTATCTCATGCTAACTTAGTTAGCTGCTTCAGGGATACAGGAGGAGAAAGGTCAGGACCTTTACCAACATCCCCCAGGGGACCAAGGCACAGAGAAGTCAACATTCCTGAGAAACTCAGACTTTCCTCCCCTAGAGAGATGGAGAGATGAGAGAAAGACTGATTGAATGAGCAAACAGAGTGAGCTAAACAGAGGAAGGATTTAGATAGCTTTGCATGTATATCTGCAATTGTTTTATTATTTTACAATGTTTTAATAATCACAAATTCACTAAAACTCTCATTCCCATCATTACAATATTTCAGGCAAACTCCTAAAATATCCCTTGTCCCCCAGCCTATCCTCTTGGCCGAGTCATTTCCAGTGCAGTGCTGGCGCCCGTGGAAGTCTGGGAGGCATGAGGTATTCCTGCAAACTGCTTGGCTGAAAGCTTCAGTAAAAACAATTTATCACTAACATGACAACACAGCAACTAGTTTTTTAATCCATCACAGTATGTGCATGTCGGTGAAGCTTTGGAAGCAGGCTGGCATTCTTGAAAGCAACAGGGGTGTGGATCATAAATTTACATAATTCATAACAACTTGCTTCAGCTGACACTCAGTACTTTAAAGCCCCACTTCAATTATCGTTTGCTCTATTGTAAAAGTATTCCCAGTGGTCTTAATTATGCAATTTTTAGCCAAAATTTAAAAAAACCTGGTTTCTGCAGAGCGGCGGGAGTTCATCAGAAATTCACCTCTGAGTTGTGGAGCGGGACCGCCAGCGCAGAGCAACCCCACCCCCCTTTCCCCTTCCCGCTGCTGAGAACACAGAGCAGGAAGCTTGTTGCCTTCCCAAGTTTTCTGTTTCACAGAAAAGCTTTTTTTTTTTTTTTTCAAACATTCATAAGGAAAACCTCACAAATGCAATTTTGAGCTTAATTTTCTAAAAATGTGTCCTTTGTTCTCAGAAAAATTACATAAGAATGTCCTAAAAACACAAAAACACTATTTTTAACTCAATGGACTTTTAGGAATTAATTGATGCAGTTTTACGAAACACTCCAATATTTATTTTAACTGTTCTACATTTTCTTACAGTTGTGTTCATTTTTTGTTTCTTAACCCTCCTGTTATATGCTGGATCAAACTGAAAAATGTTTTAATTGAAAATAAAAAAAAAAAAATCTTGACTGTATTTTCCACTATGAAACTTCTCCTGCTTAGTGTAATTGATATAGAAAAATAAAAATGGTTCAATTACTTCATTTGTAATTTAAATACAAACAGCAAACATCAACACTGTTCCTCAGAAATGAACTTAAGAGAAGGGCTAAATAGTTCCTTTTTTTGTATTTTTGTTTTTGAGAAACCATGTTCCTTTACAAATCTCAGTCTTGCTTAAAGAAACATTTATTAGTACATGTTGTCCTGGTATAGTGTACTTGTGCTGCTGCCAAGACTGCTACTCACTTGACAACAGTTCAATTGATGCTCTGTAGTGGGACTTTGCCTGACCTCTAAACTAAATTACCATCACTCCCTCTACTGTACAGGGAGCTCATAATACACCCAGGGTTCAAATCTCAGTGTTTACATGTTTCTGAAACAGCAGCAAAAAATTTCTAATTCTCACTAAAACCATCTTCCAAAAATACTTTGTGAAAAAAAAAAAAGAAATTAAATTTATTTCTGTCAGAGTAGCCATGATTGACGCACATTGCTCCTGCGTGTGCACATGCTCAGTTCACGCTTTTCAAAGTCTGGGAGGTAAATGAACACAAATGCATAAAAAGAAAAGGCTGGATTCCTGGCCATTGTGTGCTCCGTTTCATTTGTTTTTATGACAACAAGCAGCTGTGGCTGAACAAGAACTCCAGAGAGTTAGCAAAGGCCTGAATGAAAAAACTGTTTTTATTTCTAAAGCATTTCCAAGTCCAGAGAGAACCATAATCAGCAGCAATGGTCTGTGCTTGTTTTCAAGCAGACATTATTTTGTCCCGTCTGCAAGTTCTGTCTCTCCCCCTCCGATCGAATACAGGCCAACTTTGACAGCCTTCATTCTGCTCTAAGTCTTAGCTTGTCGTCTTGACAGGCCCCCGCTGCAGAACCCCATTAAAACATATAGGAATGTATGTGAAATACAGCTCCTCTGAATCCCAAAGGAAACTGCTGCTGGGCAAAATGAAGGCAAGTCAGAAGCCCTTCCACAGTTCCACACTTAAACCCTTTCACTCATCCCTGTTCACTTCCACATTATGTGAAGTGAGATGAAGAAATTGCAGCATTGCCTGTAGTGGCACGGTTCTGTCTGCTTGCTCTACCTTCCAGAAGCCCCTCGAGTACTCTGAAACAACATTTGGATTCGCCTCTTGGTATAATCAAAGGGATTTCCAAATTTCAGCTGTGGTTAAAAATAGATATGTCCTGTCTAAAACAGAAAAAGACGGTCTTGCTAAAAATCACAGTTCCATGCTGGCTGTGTGGAGCATCTGGCCTGAGAATGTGTCATTTTTCGAGAGGAGCCTGGGAAACTGTAGACACCACGCTTGCTACCCAGAAAAAGAGCCATGGGAATCATTGAAGGGGTATTTTTTATGTGTGTGGGCCACTGAACTAGAACTAGCCTGCCTCCAGGATTAGACTGCTTTTCTTACCGCCTTGCGGGTGCCGAGCCAGGCATAACTCACTCAATGGCTGGTTTGCCAGAAACAGATTGTTTTCTGGTGAGGCCCAAATGGATGGGGACGCGACAAGGTCAGACAATCACGTACATGGGAGAAATGTCAAACCTGAGCACAGCATTACAAGGGTTTAAAGTCCCACTCAAACTTTATTATTTATGTAAAATCCTTTCCGGTGATCTTTTTTTAATTATGATTCTGCAGTTTTTAGCACATATCAAAGAGCATGTGTGGCTTTTAAGACAAAGTTTCTGCAGAGCAGCAGGAGCTCATTATAAATTCACTTTTGGGTTGTGGGCGGGACTGTTGGCACAGAAGTGAGCCAAGCTAATTTCCCAACATGTCTTTCTTTACTCTCTCCCGCCAGCAACAAGCACCTCACAAGCATAGGAAAAAAATGACGAGCAATATCGGAGCTATCCAGCTGCACCGTTTTGAGCCAAAGGGCAGCTCAGTTGTGAAAAACATCCATGGATCTATTTGTCTGCAAGTGGATGCATCTGAACTGGAGCGGAGTGAGATTTTGTTCCACCCATGGCAGAAGCTGCATCACAAACCCGAGCTTTTTCAAACATCCGGTTTTCACCTGCTCCTGATCCAATGCAATTTGAACAAAGAAATACACAGAAACGCAATTTGAATCTTAAAATTAGTTTATACATGTCCTTCATTATAAGAAAATGCTACAGGAGCATTTTAAAAACACCAAAAACATGATGTTCATTGAAGTGGGTTATGATGTGGGGCTGCATGGTAGCGGACAGCAAGAAGGTTCTGGTTCGGATCCTGGCTGGGAACTTTCTGTATGGGGTTTGTTTGTTGTGCATGTGTGAGTTATCTCCAGACAATCTGGCTTCCTCCCACAGTCCAAAAAATGTGCTTCTTAAGTTAATTGGTTACTCTAAAGTGTCCCTAGATGTGCATGTGTGAGCGTGCCCTGCGTCAGACTGGCGACGTGTCCCGGGTGTTTCCCGCCTTCTTCTGACAGTAGCTGGTACAGGCTCCAGCAACCCTGTGATCTCAAAAGGATATAGCGGAATAAGAAAATGGATGGATGGAGTTATGGTAGGTCAAAGAGTGTGTGTTACTTAGGTGTTGCCGGTGACATCTCCAGTGTTAAAGGGTTAAACAAACCACAATGCACCCGAGCATTGTAAATACCAGAAGTTCAGAAAAATAAAAATACAATAGATACGTTCATTTTGTGTTTTGGACCATAAGTGACAGCCAGCGTGGAACTGGTTTTTACCAAGGCTTTCTTTTTCTGTTTTAGACAAGACAAAAGACTACAAGTGACTTTTTTTCATTTAAGAACATTTCTCAGAGGATTTGAACTACCAACGCTGCTAGGAAAGTTTTCACTGAGATATATCCATACATCCATTTTCTCAACCCACTATATCCCTTATGGGGTCTCAGGGCTGACAGACCTTACCTGGCTACCGTTGGGCGAAGGCGGGATTCACCCAGGACAGGTCGCTATCCTGTCACAGTGGCATTAACAAGACACTATTTCACATAAGAGACAACAACATTTTGCATTCTAAAACCCCCAAAAGTTACATCTATTTCACTACAAAAGGTTGCTCGAAAGCAAATAAATATTTAGACCATAACTGGATCTATTTGTCAAAGAAAGTCATATTATAGCACTTGCTGAAAAAACTACAAATTTGGCACTACTTGTTTAATTTATCAACTATTTTCAGTCATCTTCTAGTCAAATTATCAACAATGTCACGTCAATGTGAATTTGGTAGACGATTTGCGAATTGTGACACTGTAAATCATCAGAGAAGACACAGTTGCTGCTGGTAACTTGGCTAACTATTAGCTTTTTATAACCGCAAGAGGTGTCCAAGGGAGATAAACTGGTTAATGAGTAGAGTTATGCTGAGACCTGGCAGCACTGGAATGCAACTCAAGGAATAAAGCCTCCATCATTTTGAACTTCTAAAACCTACTTTTCTCCATTCCATCCAAAAGAGTTGTAGATTTCATTTTTCATTAAAAAAAAAACTGTTAAGTGCCATTTGCAAGCTTTGAGAAGATATTTTTTTTAATTAAGCCGTTTTTCAGTCAAAATTGACATTTTTTTCAGGATTTAAAAGTATTCACAATTATTATTTTTAAATAATGAAGCTGTTCAATGTCTTTGCTGGGTTAGATTCCCAACTGTTTTTACTTTAAAACCCACTTTGATCATCTTTCAAACCGTTTTAAAAGTGTTCTCAGTGGTCTTTTTAGCCAAAAATTACAAAAAATAATAATGGCGTTGCTTTCTACGACATAGTTTCTGCAGAGCGGCAGGAGCTTATTAGAAATTAGCCTCTGAGTAATGGGCAGGACTATTGGCTCAGAGCAATCCCGCCCTACTCCTCTTTGTTTACATGCTCTCCTGCCACCTCCTCACACCCCAACCCAGCATTACCAGTGCAACAAAAAATGGCGAGCAACAGTGGAGCTATCCAGTCTTACAGTTTTGAACCAGATACCAGCTGTTTGTGACTTTCACTATAAAATTAACAAAAAAATCCCATCATGCAGTGTATCAACTACTTTGCAGAAAACAAGTGTTGTCAGAAAAGGTGGTTTCCTGCCCATTTGACCGGTTTAGATCCTAAATTTGCGGGCAGAAATAGCTTTGGGCTGGTGGACATAATATGGGCGGGTTTGGGTTCAGTCCAGGGGTTCCTTAAGGAAACACGTCTCAGCAGAGACAAGCGCAGGTAAGCCAGAGACTCAAATGTAAACTATCCTCACCATCGTGAGGTAATAATAAAGAAATAAACTAATCTGTTCTTTAAATGTCATTTATATAAATTACTTTTAATATTTTTTAGCCTCAAAATCGTTGTATTTTGCGCGTTTTCTTTAAAATTACGGCACAGGCTGTGAGCTGAAATGGCGCACGAGCGCAACCTTGATTACGTAATCCCTAATAAACTGGTTCATCACGCTGCATGTCTTTAGTTTACCTAGCGGTATGCAATTATGTCAATGTAATTATTTATGAACTATTTATACATTTTTAATACGTGTTTTTTCCATATATCTATTTTAAGTTTATCGTTTCTTCAGCGTTTGGATCTGACATAAAGCTGCACTGGAAAGACAGCAGGTGATGCAGGCAGTAACACAGCTGCAATTATTCGGCTATTAATACATAAACAGTGGATCATTTGTTTATGAATATATAGAAGTTTTTAGGAGGATTTTTACAGTTGGTGTTGCAGTAATCTCAAGTTAAAATTTTTTTGGTTTAGTTTTTTATGTTTTATTAACACTTAATTGTATTGACGATAACAGGTTTTTAAAAATCAATTCACTCTGATGTGTTTGACAAAGACACTGGATCTCACACCAAACAGAAATGAACTTAAAAAACAATGTCAGGAGTCCAGCTTTGATAAACGACACAAAAACAAACAAAAAAAACCCAGAATGATTTGACTACTTTTTGCTGAAAAACACACATTTTATTTTTATTTCCAGGGTTTTTTTTTTTTTTATTATTATTATTCTGCAGCATGTTTATATTTGTATGATTGTGACAGGATATATTTTATGGAGAGCAAAAATCTTTTGGGATATTGATTTTTTTTTTTTTAATTTATAAAATGACATAAAAGTAAAGAAATGTGAGGGTTTTCTCTTTAAATATTTAGGCCTACTTTATTTCTAACTTGTATAATTTTGACAGAATGCGTTTTTATGAAGAGCAAAATATTGAAAGTTATTTAAGTTTTTAGTTGATTTATTCTGAAATAATACTCTTGACTGTTTTAATTCATATTCATGTTTAAAAGTATTAAAAATGTAGTTTTAGTGTGTTCAATAAATGTTTCTCTTTTTCGGCCTACGGCCTAAAGTGTGTTTTGGATTTTGACCCCCTGTGCGATCAAGGTTGACACCCCTGATCTACAAGTAGATGCACCAGAATGGAACGAAGCAGGAAGCTTGTGGCCCGCCCAGCACATTTTCTATGTCACAAATAAGCTCTTTTTTTAAGCTGCATTTCTTTGTCTGCCCGATTTATACAACTATTTAAATTATTTTGAGCTTAATTTTCTTCATAATTTGTCTTCCATCATTTTAGAAAAATACCACAAAAACATGTTCAAAACACCAAAATCTCAATTTTCCTCTAAGCGGGCCTTTAAAGATGGCTGGTATTGTTTCTAGATAAGTTTTAAGATAAATTCACATTGGTTAACTGTCAAATTAACCTTTTTGCAAAGTCCATCATGGATAAACCAACTTACAGCTTTCATATATGTACACATTGTCAAGGCACCTGTTTTTGTACAGTAAAAATCTGCCTGAGTTTTATGTTAAAATGATCTGCAAGCACAAATTCTACAATTCCTTACAAAAGAATTGAAGCTGTTTGTGCAGCAAACATTAAATGTTTTTTATAGTCACCTCCAATTTGCTCACATTACTTTGGTTTGTTCAGTCATTGTTAGTTGGGTGATGTTAGCATCGTTAGGTGATGATGTTGTATTGATATAAATTATTTGTTCTGGTTTTTTTCCAGGCCCATTTGTGCTCTTGTATTTAGCTTTCTTTTATACTTGATTGTTTTTTTAAGTGTTTTAAAGCATTTTCGTACCCTGATGGTGATGTAAAGTGCCAAAAAATATATTTTTTAAACTTAACTTTTTGAAAACTTAGCACTATGTCTTATATTAAAATAGAACTGAACGAGGTTTACAAAACAACAAACTGAAAAAAGGTGCTTTACATTATACTATCACTATCAAAAGACTACGGCACAAATATCAAAAGTTTTTTACAAAAAAAAAACCAAACATTTGAAAAGTATTTTCAAGACTTTTCTACATTTGTTAAAAAAATATAACATCACAACACACTGTGAGTGTCCTAAAAGTTTATGCAAATGTTAAATCTAATATATAAAAATTGCATCCAACCACCAAGATTAAAAGTTTGGATCTCAAAAGACACCATTTAATCTGGTCAAAATTAACAATGGTTGTCCACAGTTATGTGTGTCAATTGCATCTGACCTTTTTTGCAATAGAAATAAATCACATATAAAGTCTAAATGTGTTACTTCATAGTTAGTGAATAACTTCAAATAGAGATTTCACAGGACAGAGAAACTGTTACCACTTTTTGTGCTTTTTTAACCAGATGTTTTAGGCACCACAGAAATCCCTGGCTAAAAAACAACAAATAACATCGCATCAGAATCCTCATCTCATTTTAAACTTCTCGTCCTCGTAGTGAATCTGTGGGACAGTTTCGTGGAGGTCAGCAAGGCTCCAGTACAGTGCAGGGGCTGCACTCACTGTGTGTTTGTATGGGAATGTATCCACTTACTGCCAATCAAAGCTTCATTACTAATGCGTTTTAAGGCATTAGAGATGTCAACATTGTTAAGGCGTGTGTATTGTTTTCCCTGTCGAGGAAAATTAGAAAATGAATTCCTCTGGGCTGTGGTGGAGTGTGTTCACAAGGAGGGGTAGGAGAGGGTGGTCAGGGAGTGGGTGGATCAGTTGCTTGGAGCAGGGAGGTGGGGGGGGATCTGAATGTGCTCAGTGACTGGCAGATTGTTTGCAGAGACAGCTGAATTGTTGGAGGTGCGCAGGGGGGTGGGTGTCTCTTTGAGTCTTTGCTATTTGTTTGTGCTTGCTTCAACAAGGACATGGTGAGCAGTGAGAGTGTGGCCACACCAGATATGGAGTTTCTGATGTTCTGGTTCAGATTTTAACCCTTTAAAAGCCCACTCCAATGAAAGCTCGGCTTTTGGTAGGGGTGTAATAATTAAACGATGAATTGATGTCTATTCTCACAATCCAACCAGATGGATCTGTCTGAGACAGAACTGAATCGACCTATACCATTAAAAAAACTGTTTCTGAATCAGATTAACTGATGATTGATGTTGATCTTGGAAAATCCCATTTAGACTGAGACACAGTAGGTTTATTTCACTATAATGTAAAAACAACAAAGTGCCATTACAGCAAACAACAAACATGTGAATGTGTGGAATTACTTTGAATTTAGCAAAGACATGACCATACAGTGTGATAGAATGTTCTAATAATGTTCCATTTGGATTATTTTGATGCGGAAAAACAAACTAAAATGTGAATGGATTTACCATTAGTTCTTGTTAACTTGTTTGTACACATATTTAATTTACACTTTATTATCTTGCATGAAATGCAAGGAATCTGGAAAACTTCCCCTGCTGTTCAGTACCAGGTATTCATCTCTGAGTCTCACTGGTGAAAGTTTTGACTAAAGATGTCCTGGATCGATTTTAGGTCAGTGAATCGGAACAAATCAGATTGTTCAAAATAAACCGACATTGAAAGTGAAGTCGGCACCATAAATTTCAAATCAAATTGAATTGTTGTTAAAATGGATCTTTACCCCCTAGTTTTTGGTGATTTTAAGACGTTCTTGTGGCATTTTTCTGATGATGGAGGACATTTACAAAGACAATTAAATTTAAAATTGGATTTCTGAGTATTTAACTTTATTTAAATCATGGATCAGGAGCAGATGGAAAAATGCTGTTTGAAAAATGGCTCATTTGTGACACAGAAAATACAATGGTTGAGCCTCAAGCTCCCTGCTCTGCTCCATTCTGGTGCATCCACTTGTAGACCAAGAGATCCATGTACGCCTTTGTTTTCCTGGTCTGAGCTGGCGACTGGCTCAAAATGGTGTGACTGGATGGCTCCAATATTGCTCGTCATATTTGTTGCACCGGTAAAGTTAGGTTGGGGGTGTGAGGAGCTGTAAGGTAGCGGGAGAGTGTGTAAGTAGGAGTGTTGGAATCCAGGCCTTGAGGCCTGATGTCCAACAGCCAACGTGCCATTGAAGCATGTCATTGGCCAAACACACCTGATCCAAGTCATCAGCCATGAGAAAGGATTTCTGGAAAACCAGCAGGAGGCCGTCCGTTGAGGCCTGGAGATTGACAACCCTGGTGTAAACAGACTGCAATCACTTATGGGTGATGGGAAGGGGGACAGGGTTTGCACCGCCGCCACCCAAAAATCAGAGGCAATTTTCGGATAACTACTGCTGCTCTGTAGAAACTTTATCCTAGAAAACTAGTTTTTTTTTATGATTCTTATTGACTAAAAGGAGCAAAATGATAATCAAAAGACAGTTGGGAAGGCTTTGAAAACAGCTCAAAAGATGATTGGAGAGGGTCTTTAACATCTGAGATGTCCCTGGCAGCACCTATATAAAACGCTCTCTTTGACATTAAGTTAAAGTGCCATTAGTTGTCATGCACTTAGGTTTGTTTAAATATGTATCCCCTGAGGTGAGCAGTGAGCTGGACACAGCTGCGCTCAGGAACCATTTGGAAGTTCAACTCATCGACCCTTCGCGACATCAACATGAATCAGCTAATTCTTTTTTATAGCACCTTTGCATCGCTTTTCAACAAAATTTACAAATGTAATTCTTTATAAACAAAGTGTTGCATAACGTCACAAATCGGGTTTTTCTGCTTTAGAATTTGCTGGAAGTACGTAAACTGCAAAACGGTTGAAGAGTCACTGAAGTAGAAGGGCTCTTTGACCCATCGTGACTCATCAACCATTAACAATATGAATCAGCTAATTCTGATGAGGAGAAAAGCAGCTTTTTATGGCAGCTTTGCACCGATATGCACACCGGCACAAACCACTTTTGTCCTCTTCAGAATCTGCTGGAAGTACGTTAATTTGTAAACAATTGAAGAGTTACAGTAGTCAAAAGAATCCTCATAATAATGCTAATCCTAAATGATAAATAAATGGCTTAAACAAACTTAACTTCCCATGCATATTAATTCCCAGCGTGAGTGAGGAAGTAGCTCAGTTAAGAGCAGTTTTGGCGCTAGAACAACAGTGGTGTGGCTCTAGTTAGATGACGGGATCAATTGTAGTTAAGAACAAGAGCTGACAGTCAGCAGAAGCATATGGGGATTTCCCCAAAGCAAGGTTGGTGGGGTCCATTTGGTCTCCCCGCCATGTGAACAGGAAAGGTGTGAACTTTTGCCTCGTCTCCTCTCAGCCCTTCATCCAACAAATGGAGCACATCAGCCACACTGAAGGGAGAAAGTCTGGGCTAGGTGAAAGTGGAGGAGCAGGGTGGTGGGGTAGGTGTCACACAACCTCCCCTTTGTTTTTTTGGCAGAGGTTAGCATGACTCTGAAGGGGGCAGCTGCATATTAAAGATAAATGTATTGCAGGAGAACCACTTATTCTGTACTGTCCCAATTGCAGAAAAAGTATCTCATCTGTTTGCCGTGTATTTCTTTTTCATTTAACCTATTTTAATTCAATTTTAAAGTTTTGATGACACTGTAGAGTAGTTATTATTCTGGTAAACCTCAAAACTGGTGAAAATATAAAGATGATTGTGAAATTTAGGAGGAGGCACAATAGATGCTAAATGGTTCCCATAAGTAAATGACGTTTTTCTTATTTTAACATTTCTAGAAAGAAAATCCATCCTTCCATTTTCTGATCCTGCTATATGCCTGCTATATGCTACTGTTGGAAGAAGGCGGGGTACACCCTGGACATGTCGCCGGTCTGACGCAGGGCCACAATCATTCCCTTATACACTTACACATGCACACCTAGGGACACTTTAGCCTATGAAACAGGATTTTGGGCTGTGGGAAGAATCTGGAGTACCTGATGGAAACCCATGCATGCACAGGGAGAACATACAAACTCCACACAGAGCTGGGATTTGAACCAGGGGATGCTCGCTGTAAGGCAAGACACTATCCACCGTGCCAATGTGCAGCTCCTTGAATAAAATGTTTCTGATTTCATTACTTTAACAATAAACAACGTAAACGTAATTTGTTGCTGTTAAACTTTTATCAGTTTCTGTTCTGGGGAGAACGTTGCAAAACATTTTATTTCTATCTTTAATCTTTGAACACTTCAATTTTAAAAATGTCATTTACTCCGGTTATTTTACTGTGAGTGAAAAAAAATGACAAAATGAGTCAAATTGCAAAAATTGTTAAGTGCAAAAAAATGAATTCATTCAACAAAAGTACATCTAAAGAGAAACATAACTGACTATCCTTTATTTCAAACAAGTTTTTTGTTTTTATGTTATTGATCTGTATTTATCTGAAGGTTTTGTGTATTTTTAAGCTAAAAGCTGTTCTTTGTTCAAGTGGTTTAAAAGTTTGTTTATGCATCTTTGAATGACAACACTGAGTTTGAGATGAAATCATGATTTCAGTGATCAGTCAAAGCATTGAGGGAGAAAATCTCCATACTATTGATTTAATTAACTGCAAATCCTTTTTTTTTCTGTGACCCCTGTAATCCTATTTTTTTTTGCCTTTTTTCACCCAGCAAAAATTAAAGTTTAACTATAAATAGAGGTGGATAATGCAGTTGACCCCAGGGGTTAATTCTCAAGCTTTTGGATGCTTTTATCCCCTGGAGGCCCTCGGTCCACACTCTCCTCTAGTTACATTACCATGAACCCGAGAACTACCAAAAGGAAATGAGTTCATATGGAGAAATCAAGCAAGGATTTGGTCTGCATGGGCACCTTTGTAGGTACTCTTAGCAGTAAAAGCTGGAACAGACTGCTCCTAAGTCAATGCCTTGCCCTCTATGTCATAAGAGCAGGGAGAGTTTAAATAAAGAGATTGTGGAAAAAAAAAAAAACACTGAATCACTGAAGAAACTACCACATGCAATATCAGAACAAGTGGTAGCATTCTCATTTCAACGCCTGTCAGAAATGTAGACAAATACTCTTATGACAGAAGAGAAACTTAAATGAAAATATATCTCAATTAATACCAGATGAAAGGGCTTGTAGAGCACAGCCAACGCAGGCTGTGTTCATGCAAGCAACTTAGCCAGCATTTTGCTGATTAATTGCTCCTTTACATAATCCTTAAATGTTTTTACATAATCCCAGATACTGTTTACAGATGAAAAATACTCTGAATCAGTCTATAGAGTACTTTACCACGCCAAGATAAATACAGACCGTATACATGAGCTCCAATCGTTCTAGCATTTATCTTCCTACACTGGCTCACCTAATCAAATATATTTGAATAAATAGATATATGTACACATACAGAAGTCAAACAGCTGATGACATGTCAGTCACTCTTTCTTCTCCGTATTTATTTTCTCTCTGTTGACATTCGGGGCCTGAGGACTTGGGATTTATGTCACACAAATATGATAAATGCATTGTGCTACATCTTGTTCACACATACATGCTACACAAACTCACACTGGACAAACAAACACATGTGGGCACACATACAGTTACCCTAATTAAAAAGACAACACGGACTGCTGGAACTCCAAGAGTCTGGAGGTTTTATTTAAACCATTTTCTTCTGGGGTGTTGACCTCAAGAACTACTGAAAACTTGTGCTAAAAAGGGATTTTTCAGCCTGGTGACAGAGGGAAATTAAGGTGTGAACTCTATTTATTTTATTGTTCGATGTATTTAAAAAAAGCAGAAGTAACTAAACAACATTTTATTAGATCTGTTGAATGTGCAATTACCCCTGCGACAGACTGGCGACCAGTCCAGGGGTGTACCCTGCCTTCGGCCATGAGTAGCCGGGTTAGGCTCCGGCAACCCCGTGACCCCGAAAGGGATAAAGCGGCTTGGAAAATGAATGAATGAATGAATGAATGTGCAATTAAACCTCTAAGAAGAAAACAAAAGACAGGCAACAGTAGTGGAGAATTTAGAAACCGACAAATTCCAGCTTCACTGCCAGTGTTCCATAGTTTAATGTTCTCTTAATGAATTCGTCTTCTTTGGTTTTCATACATTTGTTTGTTTACTTTTCTTTGGAAACTTGTAAAACTTTAAAAATGTCAAATCAAAGATGAGGTTGAGCTAATTTTAACCATTCCTGTCATCTTTAATACATGCCTTTCTGAGACCCCTATCTTATAAGCATGATCAAACCCTCTTAAAACATCTTGTAAACAACTTAGTCTATTTTTTAAGATATGTAATGCATCATCATTCCACTAGTGGCAGTAAAAGGGCTTTTCCTGTTCATTTCAAATGGCTGCTTCCATGAAATTGAAATTTTAAAACCTTTATGGTGAGAGCAACTAATTTTCTTATTTATTTTTTTAATGACTATTAGCTGTATTGAAAGAATGCCAAATTTGTTGACAATTATTCTTAATAATAAAGTTACACCATGTTAAAAGCATGCTGATCAAATTTGAGTCCGTGGGTAAATTAGTTGCTTTTTTCCCCCGAACACTCATGTCAATATTTTAGCACGTTAATCTTATATTGTTGTGGGTAAAAACTTACCAAATTGTGCAAATGCTTAATAATTGATACTAACTACAGTTTAACTCATTTAAGAGATGAATTGATTTTTTTGTGGATTTCCTCAAAATGTTTATAAAAAACATCGTAATTCAAAAAAAAACTGCGAATTTTCAGTCAACTTTTTGACCTAGTGGGCTAGATGTTGTCGACAATTCCGAAGAGAGCGTTCTCTTGCTTACTTCAAGGCTTGCTATAATATGTTGAGATGGTGCAAATCTCGTTCCAGGCTTTTTATTAAACAGCTCTTTGCTGATATATGAAAGACTTGGTGTCATATTTCTGTTTGGGCACAAACTGCAATTAACAATTTCACCTTCATGATCAATTTTCGGACGGTTGTACCCACATGGACTTTTCCTTGAAAGCGGTTGCTTGAATACATTGCTGAATGTAGCGTTGTAGTATTCGAAAGAATGCAAACACTGGTGCTAATGTTTGGATATAAAAGGATTAAAAAAATCCTATGCAATTCTGCAATGTTCAGTCAAGTGACATTCTAGTCTAAACAAAACCAGGCAAAAAGTACTGCAATAGTTTGTTTTTTTCAACTTATTATACTCTTTTACACTCTTTTTGTCCTCACTGTAGAATCCTCAAGTTCCTTACAGCAGACCTATTTTGAATAATGTTTGGTGTTACCACACCTCTCCCCCTCCAAACTCCCCACTGCTTCAGAACCAGTGAACCCCCAGTGCATGCATTAATCTTGTACACTGGAGGAAAAAAACTCCAGCAGCTGCCAATGTATTCCCACCCAGCAAGCTGTGCCCCAGGAGTTCTACTAATTCCAAGGTCATGTGTGTGCCTCCACCCCTTTCCTCTCACCCTGTCTGCTTACCTCAGCCGCAAGAGAAGAAGAGGAAGTGAGGGAGAAAAGGGGGACGGAGAATGCAGGGATTGCAAAAGTTAACTCTGTCACACAGACCTTTGGTGATCTCAGAATACAGATTACTTGGGGTGTGATGAGGCATTAATTTCTGGGGATGGGAGGACAGGGGAGGCACAGCGCTGTCTTCTGTGCTCCCTCCATCTTTTGTGATTGAATATTTCATTAGAGGGACCCAGACCGTGCAGCCCCAGACATTCCTGAAATCTCTCTCCATCCTCCTCTTCTTTCTCAGTGACCCATCTCTTTGGATGAGAGGACAGAGGCGTCACAATTTTTTCTCTTTTATGCAAACATTAAACAGTATGGTTAAATGCAAAGTGGTAAATTTAAAAAAAATAAGTATTAATTTGATTTATTTGAAGTGGTAGCTGAAGACTTAAAAAATATCTTTAAAAGGAAATAAAATACTGCTATGTATTTTTTGTAATGTGTAGTAACATCCATTCAGTTTGGACACTATAGATTCATGGCTGAAAACTGAGGAAATCAAATATCTTACTTAACTTTGTGGTCGATGTTTATCCCAGCTGCCTTGCGGTGAAGGAGAGTTAAAATGACCAACTCACTTGACAGGAGAGTTTCCCAGGCTTGGGAGGGAGCCGGGTTTCCTGCAGAAAACTCATGCTGGCACCAGGAGAATTCACCTCATCGTCATAGGATAGCCCCAGCTGGGATTTGAACCTCTTGCTATGAGGTGAAAGTGATAACTGTGAAAGGCTGAAACTCAAATCTAGATATGTATTCAAAACTCTCATTTTGTAACCTCACCTGTTGTCCATAACTCGCATATTTTGTTCTGCATGAGGAAAGTCTTTTGGGCTTGCTTTCTCAACAGCTCCTTTCAGACAAGGAAATGTGTTGAAAGGATCCCCTTCTTGAATTTGCTATGAGAAAGACGACTATTGTAAAAAAAGAGCTGCTTCTGTCAACAATTTGAAGTTCCCTTCTAACCTTTGAGGTTCTGTGAAATGTAAAACTTTGGTCATTGGGCTCCTTGTAATTTATGGTCCCAAATTTTCACAAAAAACAAAGGGAAAGTTCCAAAGTACCTTTGTTTAGCGACAGTTTCCTCATCAGTAAAGCAATTTAATGAATAAAAGTATTCATAGCTAGTAGTAAAATGGTTGTTTTCATAGGAGCCTTTCAAACAGCACACCATCTGTTTTGAAATGTGTCAAAAACGAGGCAAGCGGCTGAATGCTCGCCGTAACCAACTGCTTTCCAAAGAATCTTCTACCAATTGTACCAATGCACAGCTACAAATGCATGTACAAAAGATGAAACTATTTACTTCTAATAGTCTGAGGTGTATTATGGTTTGACTATACCACCAACAGTCTGTTTTCGTTGAATCGAGCAGATGCTCAACTTCAGCACCAGACCGAATGGATCATTATTCTCATCATGTTTGGAAGCCAACCAAACAGTTTTATTGCCAGTGTTTTGTTCATGAGTTTGACGGGTTGCAGGTCATGGGTTGCAATGTATCACAGCCATTTTGGGGTGCAGTCCTTTGGGGTCAAATGTACTCTGGCACAAAACAAGGGATGAGCTGTGAAGCAACCCTGGGTAATCAATAACACGCGTAAATGTGCGTTTCGGGCTTCCGGGTTCAAAGCTCTTGCGTTCACTATGCAAGTTTTTAAGTGCATTTTCAGGCTCTACATGCACAATGCGCAGCCATTGAATACGCGTCAATAGTTAAACCAGTTGAACTTTGACCAATCAGGAACTCAGATTTAGTAGTGACGTTTGGGTATCGCAGCTAGGGCTCTTTTCAAAAAACGAGAAATTGGAGAAAATTCCAGCTGGAATTTTATGGCTCCAAGTCTTACATTTTTGAAAATAGAGTCATGAAAGAAAAAACCTGGAGCAAGATTCAAGAATGTCTGTTTAGCATGTTCTTAAATGCACATCACATGCCCGGTGTTTAAGTAGTGCTACACGTTTCTGTGGAATTAAGTCAATTTGGATTAATCCTAGTCTTTGTTAATCTGAGAGTAACACTAGAGCTGTCTCTGGCAACACCAAAATGTTCTTTGAATCACCATAACTGTTTGACCCTTTATCCAATTAAGGTAATTTCAACGAGTTTTGATATGGAGAAAAGCGTCTTTGTGCAGATTTTTACGCTAAATGGGTGTTCCAAAGCCACTTTTCTCAGCGTCAAAATCTGTTGATTTACATTTACACTTCACTGCTGCAAAAGTGGCGCATATCAACGCTGCTCTACTTTTCTCATCTTTAGAATCTGCTGGAGTTACATTAATTGCACAAATGGTTGAAAAGTTACGGTAATTCAGAGAACAAAAGATAAAGTTGTAATGGTGTGCAAAGTACTATGATATTCATATATCTTTCTTGGTGTTGGACATTGAAACCTTGGAAGTAATGATCATGTATTCCAAAAATATTGGAGTTTTTCTGTGAAGGCGGAATGTGAAGACTGGGGGAGCAAAGGGAATGAAAAAGGTGTCAACAATCTCCAGCATGTCCTCAGCCCATGTAGTGAGACCCTGACAGAGGGAGATGAATGGGAGGGAATTATCTACTCACTCGGCCAGATAATTACTCCATTTGGCCCCAAGTTAGAGAATAGCTTCTAATTAGCTCCCTGCAGTCCCCAAGAACTTTACTCCTCCCCCAAAAGAAAACACTCTCACACATGTTGGAGTTTTAACCAACTGGGGGACTTTGACAACACCTAAAAAGCTGTAAACTCTTCAGCCATTTGGCAGTCTGTCTGATCAGATTTATTTTCAACTTGCTTCAAGTTAGATTTCATACTTTTTCTTTAAGACTAAAGAATTTTCAGGTCTCTGTATTTTTTCACAATTAAAAAAACTGAAATGTTGTCTATGAGCACAGAACAAGAATAGAATGCCCCAGTATTCGATCTCTGTTTGGTGACTTAAATGCATTTGATGTCTGTGGCAGAGACGGAAAACTCTGCAGATTGAAAGAAAATTCATGTACTAGTTTCTAATGTTGTTACTTTTAAAGGGGCTTTCTTTTTTACAAAGACCGTCCTATTGATTTCAAATATTAGAAAAGGATTTTAAAGTGGAAAAAAAAAACAATTGTGAGCTTAGAAAGCTTTAACTAAAATTCTCAAACACATAATTGTTATCTCTTGGGGTAATTGTAGCCAGAGATGTTTACCATTTCCCCCCTGCTGTTGCGTAAATCGATAACATTTTAGAATTGGTGAATAATAAAAGTTTTGGTGGCATATCCTCTGTGGGGAAGATAACATTCTATAATGGCAGCTCAAGAAGGTGGTGACAGCTTTAGTGCACCGTCTGCGTCCCTGCAAGTGGACGGCTGAGGGGCCCCCCCTCCCGACATGTGCTAGCCTGCAGAGAGTAGCTCAGCTCTGGCCTTCTGTTAAGGTTGAGTGGGGTTAAAGTGGGTGATGAAGGCTGGAAGGATGGAGGAGTCTCAAAAGTTTACAGCATGGAGATAAGCGTCCAGACATTTTCCCCCAGCAGGTCAGAAAAGGCATTGAATGAATGTGACACTCTGAAATGTTGATATGCTAATAACTTATTTGGCAGTCAACACCACAGAACGTCTTAAAAAAAAGAGAAGACGTTGGCCATGCTTTGGTGTTTTTATGCAGACTTTTTCCTGACCTGTGTAAAAAAGAAAAGATGGGAGCATCACACTGTTGCTGGTACTTTACAGAGGTCAGAAAAGTCCACTACAAAACCAAATTACTTTGCATTTTCACTCTGGGAAGTGGGATGGAGGAGTCTGTTGGCCCACTGCTGCTTCGACAGTTCGCACATCTGATATAAAGAGCTTACAGGGATTTGAAGAAACGGTTGCGTGAAAAGGGCTACTCTCACCTTGGTTCCAACAAACATCCTCAGTTTCCTTCATGAAATTTTAGAAGAGGCTCAATTTCAGGTCCATATTTTCATATTTACGAAGACCAGTTTCGTCTCTCCGAGCTGTTTGTTTGGAGTGATTTGAGATATCCCGATGTAACCACAGGAGCTACGAGCTGTAGAGATTTCATTGGCAAATGGTTTGGGGATAATGGAAAAGGCTCCCTGGGAAAATAAACTGCAGCCCATGATCCCTGTATGCAACACAATCCTTTCTCAAACTCCTATGTTTATAGATGTTGGGATTATTTTTCTGCAAGTGTGACATATTTCTAACTCTAAACATGTGACCACTCATCTGAACGAAGGTGCTATTTGCGCGGGGGTAATGATTTGTCGATTGAACAGAGACATGTTGGAGTGCTGGCACACTAAAGGTGACTAACTGCCAGTGGTTCAACAGTGGAACTCAGAGACAGTGGTATATCATTAAGTCATTTGTCATTAGATTTGTTTGAAAAGGAGAGACTTATTCCTTTTCTTTAAGTGGAAAGTTGATGTAAATAAGGGTCAGGAGGACATGATTTACTCTAAAAGGAGCTTGGACATGTTAACTCCAGTTATTGTAGAGCTTAAAGGTAGAGGGAGGAAGTGCAACTTCAGCGAAGTTTAACCCAGTTTTGGTGATTTAAACTGATATAAATCATCCATTAAAGACCATATTGGTGAGCTGAGAATGTGTCACACATCACCTCTGGGAGAATAAGTCTAGCAGAGCTCAGAGAAGTGGATGGAGTTGATAAAGCTAGATTGTCTGGCTGTAATCAGAGCCAGATGTGGTCAAGCCCTTGCCACGGTGGTCCGACCACATCTGCTGTTTCAGTAGAAGAAAGGGGAGAGGGAGTCACAGCTGGACGACCTCTGACCCAAAGTAAGAAACCACGAGCCAAAGCTGACAGCTGCCTTGGTTGAGGCAGGCGACCTGCTATCATCTCCTTTGTTCGCATAGTTTATGACTCTTTTCAGATGAACTCAGTTTTGTTTAGTCAACCGTTTTCTAACGCCTAATGGGTTCACATTGTTCAGATTTATTTGCTTACAAATGTAAAAAAAGCTCAGTTGTTAGAAGTTAAATTGTCACTAAGCTAAAACTCTGCAGAGACGGAGGTGCAATTTTTGTGTGTAATGTTCTTTCAAGTTTTCATCTACAAATAAGTATTGTATTACAATGAATTGAATATAGTTCAGCTGTAGATACTCATCAATTGAAACTAATATTTAATAGTTTGGCAGCTGAAAAGAATGTTTACATTTTGGCCACGGATAAGTCAGATGGTAGACGGGTTGGTGTTGGATTAAACTGATAACTGGATTAGTCAGATTTCCACCACTCCTTTTAGGAAAGCTGAAATTTTTATTTTTAAAGATAAATAACTATAGGAAAAGGCTTTCAAGAAGTGTTAGATGCACACCATACTGAGACCTAAGTAAATGCAAAGGAGTAACAGTAAATAAAGTGAATGGGGCTGCACAAAATATTTAAGAACATCTAAAACACATTCTAAATTCTTTAGGTAATCTTTTAGTTGAGTAAAGGTCACTTTGAAAGCCCACTTCTAGTATTTGTAGCTTTTGTTATCTGAATGATGAATACTGTACAGTAGTGGTCAGCAACCCCTGGGCCTCCGACCGGTACCGGTCTGTGGGAAAGTTGGTATAGGCTGGGCTGCAAAAAAAAACAAAAAAATTCACAAACCAACATTTTTCCATTTTATTTATAATCTTCTTCTAAAAGATGTTATATTTTGGAAAACTACTGGATTCTTTCCACCACTTCTGACTCATTCATGACGCATGTCAAGTCGCTCGGTCACGTGTCGAAAATCCATCATACTTTCTTAAAGCGGCTGTGCCGACTGCTGAATTGAAACCCCTGAGCTAATAAAGTTAACAAAAACAAGCGTATTTGTAAAGATTTTCACAGAAAGGAGTCAGTGAGGAAACAGAAGAAAAACATTTGACTTCAAAATAAAAAGAAAACTGCATTTAACAGACAACAACCAGGAGTCTTTACTCAAAATATGGATTTATTGGAACAGTTGTTCCCACACACCATAATATTAATGCATTATATTCAGCAACCAGCTGTCCAATGTTACAAGGATGCTGCTAATGAAGTTGCTCAAACAGTGAATTCACGTTTATTATTTCTTATTAGAAAATACCAGTTTTAGTGATTTTTTTTTATTATTATTTATCTGTAGCATCTTAAAGCATCTTAGTTATCAAGGATGAGGCATAATCATTTTGGTGATTGACTAAGCAGATATTCCAAAATCTTTTTTCTCTTCAACCACATGATTCTTCAGCAACTCTGAGAGGATGTGTCATTCTTCGGTCAGGTGAGAGATATCATTTTTACAGTGTTTCCTGGGTCTTCCCCAAAAACCGCTTCCTGGTAAGAAAAGTATGTCACAATGTGTATGTATGCTCAAGTGGCAACTTGACCAGAAGCCCAAAGCAAGTTCTTTAGAAGGAAATGACTAGCAATTCTGCTTCCTGCCCCACCCAGATATTGAAGCTCCTCCCCCAGTCCTGTGGTTGAGCCCAGTCATGCTTTTCTGCATGCTAATTTTGACCCGTTGGGTTTGCAATCTTTGTCTTTTTGTCTGTGATCACTACTTTTGGTGGGTGTCCATCCAATTTAATAAAAACTTTCTGAAATGTGTTTCTTAACCCTCCTGTTCTGTTCCGGGTCAAACTGACCTGTTTTGAAATTTAAAAAATGAAAAACAAAAACCGTTAACCCCTTGATGCCTGAATTTGTTTCCTGCTATGAAAAAATGAATCACTTATGTTTTTGCTTTCAAGTTGTTAATAAATTAAGATAATTCTGGAGCCAAAATGATTTGATGCATATATGCACCAATAGGCATCAATGAGTTAAAAGTTTTTTTTCTACTTCTCCTTCTCAGCTTATTTAGTGTAATCAACATGAAAGTTAAATTTTAAGTTCCATTAGTTTTCACAGACTTAGGTGAAATTTGTTCTCTGTATTTGACCCATCCCCAGGGGAAGCGGTGAGCTGCAGACACAGCCATGCTTGGAAACCATTTGGTAGTTTAATCCCCCCCCCATCTAACCCGTTAATACTGAGTGTCATACAGGGAGAAATTGAGTCCTATTTTTAGAGCCACCATGGATTTGAACTCATGGCCCTCCAAGTCTCAGGGCAGACACTCTACCACAAGGCCACTGAGTTGGCCAAATAAAATAAAAGTGGTTTAGCTACTCTGTTTGTAGTTCGAATAGAAACAATGCTGTTCCTCAAAAATGAACATAATAGGAGGGTTAAAAAGAATGATTTTGGACATTGGTCTTATGTACTTTATTTTTTCACACTATTTGTCATACCAGATTATGAGGCGCACAGTCAATGAATCGGCCATTTTCGAACTTATATCACATATAAGGCACATTGAACTGTAAGGTGCATTGAGCTAGAGTAAGAGTAAGAGCAAGAGTTCAGTCAGTCAGACTTTATTAGCTGCATTCACAATAATTCTAAAACTTGTTTGTGACACACTACATGTTAGCCATGTTTGACGTTTTAGCCGCGTTAGCATAGCATTACCTATAACTTCCCATCTCGTTTGCAAAATATAAAAAAACAGACTGCCACCACTGATCATCCACAAGACCAAACATTACTGTGACGACGCTAACTCCCAACCTTGTTAGTAACACAAAAAAATCATTAACAGACGGACTTCTACACATCAGCTGCGTTAGCATACGTAACACCCAACTTTGTTTTAAAATACAGACTGACAATTTAACAGAGCACCATGTACCTCTGCAAATTTCTTCAACATCAATAAGCACAACCAACCTAATCCATGTACTGTAGGCCTATAAAGAGCTCCTGATTTTTTTTTTTAAATGAAGGCTTATAAAGTGTGCCTTGTAGTGCAAAAAATACGATCTATTTCAGAGGAGATTATCTAGTTTAAGAATTTTTTTCTGTCCTAATTTTTCTTTCATCAAGCGTCTTTTTTATGCGTAAATTCTTGGTATAAATAAAGCATTTGGAAGGGGTCTTCTTTAGTATTTCATTTCTAAAGTAATGTTGTATAACTTTGTGTTTTTACTTTCAGACAGACCTATATGAACAAGTTGTAATATTTGTTGAAGGTGTTTTACAAATGTCCAAAGCAGCCCACATGTGTACACCCCATTTCAGCCAAAGGGAAAATACAAATGAAGGCCTTTCACAGTCTTGATGGATAAGTTGGGCAGGCGGTCAGATGCAACCCTTCTGTACTTAAGGCCTCCACATAGCAGTGATAGGGGTGAGTCATCAGCGCTGTGGCAACAGGCGCTCTATCTCCTGAACGTGATGATGGAATTGCCATAAAAAAGAGATGTATCTGTCTACACAACATCAGAGACAAACTAGGTGCTGCATAAATATCAGCAGAACGGCCTGTCTACTTGGTTTCAGTGCTTCAGGTGCCTCATCGTTCTCTCCCTGAACCCCCTCATATTACTGCAGTGAAGGTATGCATTTATCAACAGGGACTGACCTAAATCATTTCATTCAGTTGGGCTAAGGCCTGGAATGCCACGGCTAATATGGCAGAACACATCAGTTTTTGCGTGCGTAACTTTTATTTTCACTCATCCGCCATTCATATAATTAGAAATCCTTTTTTTCTGTTTCATTGTGCAGTTTTTTGTCTCTGAATCCTATGTTTATTTTACAAGATGTACAAAGCAAGAAAGAGGATTGCCAATTTGACCAAAGGTAAAATGTGGTTCTCCAGCTGTTATTTGACACACTAAATTAAGGTGTCAGCAACATGTCACATCACAACTCCTCGCCAAACTTGAAGTTCGGGTTTCCTGTTTGAAGTCTGAGACACACCTCCAAAAAGGTGAAATTTTTAAACTGTTTCAAAACAAATAAGCAAAGTTGTTTACCTTAAATTGATACGCAACATCTCTTTTTGCGCCCCCTTTTACTAAATAAGAAAAAGAAAGCAAAGTCTCTGACAGTGCATAAAAACATTTTTTCTTTACCAAGAAAAAAAATGAGATAAGTGTGTAGGAATTAGGTGCACTCCGATTCAGATTTCTTCTGACATCCTATTATCAGCACTCCATCAAATAAGCCTGATTACACGCACCACAATGCTAAAAGTAATGGGGAGGAGATTGAAACCACAAGCACCTCCTTCAGGCATTTCCTTCTGGGATATCCCCCTATTATGATCTTTGATAGTAAAAGGGGAAACGTCTGAGAGGAAAAAGTGTGTGCGTTGAACTAGTAAGGTCCATTAGGATGTGTCCTCCAGGAGCTTGGAGGGTGGTAAAGCTACGCTGACCTTTAATGGGTCTGAGAGACAGGCTGTCCGTGCACGATCAGCCAGAAAGGAGTGGCTGCAAAGCAGCCCTTTCTCTATTGTTCTCTCAGTGCTCCCTGTCATGCTTCAGTGAGGGCAGGTGCTTCGGGGTGTCAAAATAGGAAGACCAACAGACAGGCTTGGCTGCAGTCCATGCTCCTCTGACATATGACAAAAGCTCCACTCTCACTCCAGGACAAAAAGAGACCGAAACTGAGAAGAGGGCCTTTACAAATTGCTCCTGCAGGCTCTGAAACAGGAAAAGAACGACTAACCTTTGGATTCTGGAAAGATTTTCTCATCTTTCTTTTCCTTTGCCAGTGTATGAATCACACAGATTAATGTCTTTCCATGAGAGATGATGGAAATGAAAGAGTGTACATTGTTTTTTGTTGATGTGGAATGCTTTGTGCATCATTTTTGGAAATACTTTACACTCAGACACGTCAGAAAATGTAATCTTGAGTGCAGGTGGGGGGGGGGTGTTTTTCATCAGAACAAGGCACTTTAAATGTTGAACAAAAGTTATCCAAGACCAAGTGATTATTTTCCACAAGATCTTCCTGTCAGGATGTTATGAATGTCTCCATACGCAGTGGTCGATAATAAATGGTGTCACTTTTGCAGGGCTGATGTCATCCAACAACCACAAGAACCAACTTCCCCTGCAAAGTGAGTGAGTGATCTCTGAGATGTACTCACAGTATCCTGTCTAAGACAAAGTGTGTGCTTAAGTGTGTTTGTATGCACCGCTTTGACCAGGAAAGCTTTGGACTTTTTTGCATTTGCAAACCATGTTTTTTTTTTTTTTTTTTTAGAAGCTTGAACACTGTTCTGTACAGAAGCAATTGAATCTATCATCATTACATCTTTACCAGCGGTCATTTTCACACACATTACCACATTATTGATTGATTTTTCTCTCATGTGTGTAATTTGAGAGTGGAATGTATTGGTGTTCAAAGTGAGAAATACTCCCACCACAATGTATGCTGTGGCCCTGCATTAACAAGGCTTTGTTTGTTTTCATAGTGTATCTAGCCTTTACTTTGCATTTGGGCGACCGGGGTTAGGTTTCCTGCTGTGTAAAGTAAGCCATGGCAGGAATGTGCACTTTTCGGTGATGCACTGTACACAGCAACCAGGTCAGGTTTGGTAAATAGAGCTTCAGCAGGCTGTGCCACAGCTTTCTAACCAAAGCAAAAATAATCTGCTGCATGGGAACATGGGTTTATTAAAAATGTTATTCTTTTTTCTAAAATTTGGGATTAAAAAGTTTGAATATAAACATATGACTAACATATGTTAGTCTAAAAAAGTTTAACTTGTCATTTGAATTCACTTTTTAAAATCAGCACTACGGTTTATCTTTTAATGTTTCGTTTATGGAGAGTACTTTGTCTTTGTATGGCAGTAAAAGCAATATCTAGATCACTTTCCTTCATTTTCCTCCTAACTCTATCTATTCTGTTCTCAAGCAAGACTGCAGACTGACCACATTTTTCCATTACTATGACAGGGATGTGGCCATTGTTCTCAGCTCTGGCGGCAGCAGAGCTGACATTAATCGACTACAACTGATTTGGCTGTGCTTCCTGTTCAGACCTACACACAGCTTGCAGCTCAACCGGTCATGCAAGAAGAGAACCGCAACGGATGTGGAAGGAGTTTTAGGAGCAAGGAAAGAGTTTACCATCACCTCTTCCCTGGCAAGAACCCAATATTAAACCAGAACTAAGCTGCATTTGAGTTTGTGCATCACTTTTATTTTGATTCTATTTCCTCTGTGTGGACATGACACGATGCAGGTTTGCTGCTGCTGATAAGAAAGTTGCAGTCCACTGTTCTTTCTGCTGGTGCAGAGGAGGAAATTCCTATCTGATGGGATTTGCAAATTGAATTTTGAAAGGCTAGACTGGAGGGAGAAAAATATTTACACAAGTGACATCTCCATCACATTGCGTTGTGGGCACAACAACCGAAACACACAATCCAACAGTTTTAAACACTATTAGAGCTAGATTGTGAAATAAAAAAAGAATACTTAGATAGGACAGAAAAGTTGATTTTTAACAGGTTAAAATCTGCATGTTTGATGATATGGTGATTCCAATTTTACAAGAATAAATGTTTTTTTTCTCTTTGTACATTTTGATAGTCTAAAACCAGATGCTCCTTTGCACAACTGTGGCAACTGACAGGGAGGCGAAAAAAAAAAAGAAGACTGTTTCATTCATGTTTAGGGAAAATGTATTAGTTTTGCTTCCCAAGACTGATCTGTTAGTTTTTAATGTCAAAAGATAAGAAAACTTTAATGTCTAATCTTGAACAGGAAAAAGGGAAAACAAAAGTAAGGTGAAAAAAAATAACTGAAAGCTTTGGTTCGAACGAAAAAGAATTTCATGTGATTGCAGTTTAGTCAGATAATTTGATGAGGCACTGACAGAAGGATTGTTTGTGTAGGTTCTCATTTATCCACGTTGATTCCATCCAAGTTGTATGTTCAGAAAAAGAAATCAACTGGTCACACTTTATCTTTCAGACAGTTCAAACAGCATCAGTAATAAAAATAAACTGCAGCTTTTTTTTTTTTTAATCAACTTGATAGCAGTCATATTTACCTTTAGAGTTACCAAATAACCACTCTATAGGCATCCATCTTAAGTGAAGACCAAATTTCAACGTTAAAATTATTGGTTTAGACTCTAGTTAGGCCCCAAAGTCACAAGGACCCATCCTGCAGGCCAGCACACATCTGCGGTCCAGATTAGTTGGCATTTCTTGCACTCCAGCCTATTCCTTTCTATGGTTGTTCATTTTGGATCTGTCACGATATACATCTTTAGATGATCTATTCAGTCTTTTTGATCAACTGCATTCATCAATTGAGTTTATGTTGTGACTACAAAATATGGTTTCAACTGAATGTCAAAGTCTGTGTTTGTCAGTCAAGAAAAAGAAGTGACTATGAGTGGGTATGTGTAAAAAAGTAATCATCATAGTCCTTATTCTGGCAAACAGACAATTTCTGCAGATTTTTGTTGGTCATTTCCACTTGAAGAGTATTTATAAAAGCAAAGTCTAAAGACTGGATGACTGTGTGTCATATATTAGTACAGATGCAGCACACTGAGGGGTTAAGACTTAAAAAAAAAAAAAAAAATCATAAAACGGTTGAGCATCTTAACTTAGAACAAATGAATAAGTTCACCAAATTCCTGGACATCTGTTGAGAAAACAGTTTTGACACTTCAATCACCACGACAACGAGCTGCGTTAATATTTAAATGCATTAAAATTGTGTGCAAAATGTTCTCTGAAAATTCACATTCATGCACTCAGTTGTTTAAAGTACAATGTTTTCTTTTGATTTATTTTTTCCACTATTTTGCTCTGAATGAACAAAATATTTTGTGTCATTTTCTAAGGCTCCACACTTATTTGCACCTGCCGATCAAAACCAACTCAGCACCAGAATCTCGTCCTTTTTTAAAGAGGTTCATATGAAATTTGGTAGGACGGATGATTCCTCTGCTGATGGAAGTAGGGATCAGCTGTTAGACAATCGTTTATCAAAATAGAGTTGAAATAGACCCCATCACATTTTAAACAAAAAAAACAAAGTGCGGTTAAAAATCCACACATTTTTTTCAAATTGTAAATCTGTGACGCCTTTGAGTTTTATTTTTGACACTGATGAAAAAAGTTATATTATTTCTGCTCTTTTTCTACAATCAATTCACAATATTTCTGAATCTCCCTGTAATCCTTATTTTAAAACTCTGAAATGTCAAAGTTGACATTTACTAAATTTCCTCTTGGTCACAATGGCAGAAAGTCGTACTGAACTATGTCCCTTGATTGTTTGACGTCCATCATAAAGATGACATTCTTGTTGAAACATAGGAACCTTCCTTGTCGTAAATTGGACTTAAAAATGCATTTATTTAGTTTTATTATGATTCTGCACATGTAATTTGTATTCCAAGTGTTGTGTTTTGTTGTTTTGTGTTAAAAAGAGACATAGAGAGAGAGAGAGAGAGAGAGAGAGAGAAAAAGTTGATAGTGATATTTCATTCATTCATTCATTTTCCAATCCGCTTTATCCCTTTCGGGGTCACGGGGTTGCCGGAGCCTAACCCGGCCACTCATGGGCGAAGGCAGGGTACACCCCTGGACTGGTCGCCAGTCTGTCGCAGGGGCCACAATCACACACCCATCCACACTCACATTCACACCTAGGGACAATTTGGAGTGACCAATTAACCTATGAAGCATGTTTTTGGACGGTGGGAGGAAGCCGGAGTACCCGGAGAAAACCCACGCATGCACGGGGAGAACATGCAAACTCCACACAGAAAGGTCCCCCAGCCAGGACTTGAACCGGAAACCTTCTTGCTGTGAGGCAGGAGCGCTAACCACTGCGCCACCGTGCAGCCCCTATATTGTGATATTTGATTATTCAAACTATTTGATAATCATACTTAACAGATTGTTAGTGTGTAATACATAGGTGCAAATATGTCTATTTATGATGAAGACCAAATATAGAGTCAAAAGATAGCATCATTTTATTTTTTATTATTTTCCAATTAATTTATGAATTAATATCTACAATATATGTTATATATCTATGGTTTTTAATTATGTTTTTCCCTTGTTTTTTTTTGCTGAAATTGTTCGTAATAAAACAATCAAACTGTGATACTTTCTGTGTATTTGTGCTGAAGCAGTTTCTCCCATGAAGTCGAGTTCCATTCCTTTTAGAGGTCAGCGTATACATTTTAAAATTCTCCAATTTTCCATTAATTTTCATGTATTTTTTGTCTATCTACAAGAAGTGATATTTAGATGTTTGTACAGTTGATTAAACTGTAAAATAATTTTAAAAATTGGTTAAAACAGTTCTTTTTTTAAGGTTAAGAAGGTAATTTTAAATATTTATTTTTTTACATTATTCTTACAAAAAAAAAAAAAAACCACTGTAAATTGGTTTACAAAGCTCATGTTCAAAGATCTAATGAAGAGCTTATGAGTGCAGCTGATAGTCAAAGGCGTGTTGCTGGCAGCATATTCACTGCCCGCATCAGAAAGGTGAAACCTTTTTGTACCCTCTCAGCAGGAGAAGATATGGCCCCTGTCTCGCCGCCGGCCTTATACTGTCCGCCAACATGTCCCCACCCACAAATATTTCCCCATCTCGCTTTGAAAGAAAAGACACTTGAGACACTTCTTTGAGATCAGATATGCAGGACGAGGCATGTGCAAGAAACAGAAGTGAATGTAAAGGAGAGCAGATTTTTCTCACTGCAACATCCTCCATGATGATGGAAGCTTGAATTGAAATGATGTATAAATCACTTATTTCTATGCAGTTGCAGCACTTCCTCCATGCGTCGTCTGTTTGATTGTCTCATTTTCAACACCAGAAAAGCAGCAGAAGCTGAATCCAGGACGTTTAAAAGTGGACTGAGACTCTTGACCTGTCACGTAGTTGTCAAACCACATGTGTTTACACTCTCATACGGCTTAGACCAGTCAATTATTTAGAGGGACTTTTTTTTGTTTGTTTGTTTTTTTGTTTTTTTTTTAGGTTGAGTGAACTCCTATGATGCAGATTGATGGTGATGTCATGACAACCAGTGAAGCACACAACCTTGGACTTTTGTAAACTCCTGAGTGGCCAGGAGCTTCGGGCTGCGATTTGAACGTAGTGCTGTTCCAGGTGGCAGAAATGCAGAGCTGTTTTTTTCTGGGAACTGCTAGGGACTGCGGTACTCCAAGCAGCACCACTACTTTCATGTTTCCCCATGCCCTATGCAATCCGCCTGCCTGTTATGACCATGAAGTAAACAAAACATTAGGTCATCATAAATCACCGGCCAATGACATGTCTGGAGCTGAGATTAGACAGCGTGGCGCAGTGGAGCATGGGTCTCTCCTCCTGCAGCTCCTCCTCTCCTCCTTGGTCCCAATGTGTAAGATCATTATTAAAATTGCAGCTCAATTAAGATAAGACTAAATTACTTTCTCTGTCTCCGACTTTGATGTGCAGGGGATTTTTCTTCTTTCCAAAGTTGAAAAACGGGCAATTTGAAAGGAGCAGGGGGAGACAATTGCTCCAAGCGCGCTTTGATGTCAGAATCACAGCGTTGTAAGCGGCTTCGATTGGAAACGGTCACTTTTTGCTGAGATTATTTTCAGACAAAGCTCCATTTTCAAAAGTGAATGCTGCATTTCATCTGCTCCATTGCAAAGAGTTTATCCATCTGGTGGAATGGTGTGTAAACATCTGCGTCTACAGAACAGCTTGTTCTGAAACTTCACCTCTTTATTCAGGCGCAAAGACAAAACTACACAGCTGTAAAACTTCTGCAATAAAAACGAGGGAATAAAGCTGCAAAACGAGACTTTTAAAATTTAAAATCTAAATTTCAAAACTGCTTTTCTTGGCCAAACCCATCGCTCCATACCATGGAATTTTCACTGGCATGGCACAAATATATTCGCTCTCTGGAAATAATTCAAGCAATCTGGGACTATTGTTCATCCTTGTTCTCTTTGTCCTAAAGTTCATGTATTTGCTTGACTTCTCACTGTAAACACAAAGGCAGAAACTTCAGAGGCCCATGCACTGGGGATGTTTACATGAACAGGGAGCCTGGAGATGGAACAGAGATAGAAGTGCTGATCTGTGAAAGGAACCACTGCTGTATCGCCGCAGCTCGCCATCACACACAAACACCATCTGGTTGCTTCATGGTGCACAGGCACAACCTCACACCCACATATCCCACAGATATTCCATGAAGATGCTCAGATAAGGTAATAATTCATCCTAGCAGAGAATAAGCACCGCCTGACTTTTAATTTTTGAAAGTGACAACTCTGACATTTGTTAGTAAAATGACTTTCTTGGGGGACTTGGATTGAGTTTCCCTCATTTGAATTCTCCATAAACTCTTACAGCTTCTTTCTTCACCTCCGTGTTTATCTATGGAATATGCTTTACAATACAGTGGAATCAGGTAAAGAAGGACTTAAAGCAAATTAGTTAACTAGCAGGAGAGTAAACAACTGGCTGCTGAAAAGAGCGTCAGGAGGAAAGGGTTTTCCTCTCAGAGGTCAGAGGGCAGTTTGTATGTTGACACAAGCTTAGACAGCTGACATTAGCGATGCACTCTGAATCACTGCAGAAAGCTGTGCAATGCTTTTCACACGAAGACCGGTTCAGATTTCTTTTTAATCGTTGGCCTTTTATTGCATTTTAATGCCGTTTCAGGCCTCGGGAGTCGAGATTTATGGTGCCAGTAGGATCTGCGCGGTGACCATGGGCTTTTCCATCTGCGGTTCTGTTTTACATAAACCAAAAGTTTGCAGAAACTGTGAAAAGGTGCAACAGTTGAGGCTGAGGTCAGTGTTATTCTTTTAAGCAGTTTGTTTTTCCTTGCCCGTGTTTCACCTCACACCTCTTTCTGCATAATAATTCTTCAATGCAGCATGTTGCGTGTGTGGAAAACATGGCGGGGGGGGGGGGGGGGGGGGGGGGAGGGGGGGGGGGGGGGGGGG
>BSAI01000012.1:43629289-43680801 GCA_036245035.1 Adrianichthys oophorus | reverse complement strand
GTGGAGGGGCTGCAGGTAAATGTCTACTTTCTGTGTTTCTGCATGCAGAGACCGATTCAAACGTGAGAGCAGGATTGAACGAAACACGCACACAAGCGGTTTCTTCTTGTCCGTCCTTCTGCAGCGGGCTGTGGGAAAACAAAACAGCTAAAAAGAAATCTTCAAATGCTATTTCATGATCACCTTTCAAGCTTAAAATGATCAAATCTTGATTAAAAAAAAGAAAAAAAAAGTTTCACAAGGTGAATGCAAGGAATCCATGACAGAAATTGGTTGCAGAGAAACAACTTGTGATGAGGTCTCCAAACTTTATCTGAACTCCACTTGCTGTATCTGTCAGCAAAGCAGGAAGGAGCGACACAGAAGAAGGTTTTTGTTGACACTGTGATTAGCTGCAGTAGCACTTTATCTGTCAAAAACAGGGATTTGTCAGATAACTTCATCGCCTCCACGAACACGATATCAGATGTTGTCATCTCTGACTTAATCTGTCGACTTGTCTGCTTTTAATATATTGGCTTAAGCGTACTGCAATGGCAGAATTTTATATATTCCAACTGCCGTCAGCGGTTCCTGTCAAGCCATTGTCAGCATTGTTTCCTTTACGGTTTTAGGCTTATTTCCTCACACTCAGATCTCTCAGGTTGGATCCCATTTCATTTGTCTTTTATGCTGTAATGTAACTTGTGATCGCTTTAATTAAAGATTGTATTCAGAGCTGCCACTGGGTGTTTCTTCTCAGGGTCTAATAGGAAGCATCTTTTCTGACTTTAAAAGATAAGATCAAGCAAAAGAGGAATTTTATTCAGCAAACATGTTTTTATTAGATTAGTGTTTCCTGATAGTTCGGGAGGAAATAATGGCTTCTGATTCATTTTTCCTACAAATTAATATTTTTATCAATAAGAGAAGGATCATTAAATATTACCTTATATCTTTTTTCTAATCCCCCCCCCAAAAAAAAGTAGTGCTTCTGTAGGAAATCATCTCATTTTTTTAGGGTTATTTTTTAGGATCGAAATTGCATTTGCACTGAAGAAAATCAGAAACTAACCATTTAGAAAATGTAAACATTTTCAATCGTTGGATGTCAAAACGCAGTCGCCGTCTCGCGGCCTCCAGAGCGCGCGTTTGATGCGTCCACGGCCTCGCGGCCGCCTCGCTCTTGTAAATGAGATGAGAGCCCGCGAACAATGCGGACAACTGCTGCTGTGGCTCAAATGGCAGAAGCTGGACAACTCAGGGGGGACCCAGAGTTCAAGTTTGTTCAGCTTCCTTCGCTCCTGCAGCACCGCAGAGGCTGCGTTTGGCCGCGTGGATCCATGCGCTCATGCGTCCTGGTAGGAAAGCCAATGAGACTGCAGTTTGGCCTTGTGTTGGTAAAGATTTTATATTAAGCTTCAGACTTTGAAGTAATTTAGGAACATTAATCAACTAAGACATGTATTAAAATAATTCTCCCCAAAACACAGGAATCTGATTTATATAGTATAAGTTTTTTCCCCCGTTTGGAACGTAGGAGTTGTTCATTTTCATTAACTTGATTAACGATGAATTATTTCATATTTGGCTGCATATTTGAAGTATTCAAAAGTATAAACCGCGGTCAGAGCTCCAGAAAAACAGAATGTTTCTAACTTGAAGGCAACCCTGTTCCTTGTTTTAAAGTATTTTGCCAAGAATATTGGGGTTACTCGCAGGTCGGCCGTCCTCCCCCCCCGGTTTAACTTCACACTAGCCCCATTGTCCCGCCAGCTCACAGGTTACAGTGAGAGTTTGTGACATTTTAATATAAAATGTTGCTTACTTTTTGCGTCAAATTCGCTGTTTGGGTTTTTTTTCCTGATATAGCTGAATAATGTATGCAAAAAAAAGTCCTGCTATTTGGGGCAGGAGACTGGCTGCTGTGGTTATTTTCCCCTCCGACAGACAAGTGTTGGACCTCCAACCTTCTATTCGTTTGGCTGCAGCAGAGCAGACAGAACAGAAACAGAAATCTCCTCTATGAGCTCGTAATTAGAAACAGATGCGGCTTAGAGGTAAAACACTACATTTTCCATGGAGTGAGCTGCGGTCACTCAGCCATACAGGTGCACGCAGCCTGCAGGGGCTCATTTATGCGCCCCCTCTTCCTCCACCCTCCCCCTGTAAACTTAACGGGACATGGAATGACTTAAATACGCGTGTCCGACGTTATGCATTAGTGCAGCTCTGTTCTGAGCGAGTTTGAGGGGAAATGCTTTTGGTTGTATCTGAAATGTTTAAAACTAATAAAAAGTGTTTTAAATAATTGTAATGTAAAGAAATACTATCACCAAATCTGACCAAACGTTTAAACTTTAACGCACACTATCTGTGCGTAAAATCAAATCCATGAACGAATTTAATCATGATTATTTACACCTTTTTTTTTTTTCCTGAATATTTTGTTTTGTTGCTTCGCTTTTTAGGCTTTTTCAGATTTTGTGAGAACCCCAAAGTGGTGTCAGTCTTATCTCTCTCTTTTTTTTTTTAACACCATCTTCACAAATTGCCATCAAAAGCGCAGCCCTGGCTCTCTGAGTTTGAAAAGACGCAGCCGACACTGCGGTTTTTGTCTTTGCTTTTTGACCCAAAAGAGTGAAGGAAGTTCGAGTTTTCAGGAATGTGGCGGAACGCTTCGGGAAGCTTGCGCACAGACCGGAGAGGGGCTCTGCGTGCGCGTCAGGACGCACCGAAATTAGATGTGTTTGGAACGAAGACGGTTTAATGAGACTGAGCTGCGAGCAACGTGCGATGCATGAGGCTGGATTATCTCAGCCATCTTTGCTGTTGGTGAGGACATGGCTGTGAGCACAAACAAGAAAACAATCTGTTATCTGCTCCCCTGAAAATGGAACCGAAAGTGGAATTATATTTATGTTGTGGTACAGATTAAACTCCACGGGCCTACAGAGGAAACTTCCATAGTTTCAAATAAAAACTTCTCTTTTTTCTGTTTGTGCGTGCAGCTTAGAGCCTTTGCTTTAAGAAACACATGGTCCAGAATCTGCTGGAACGCTCCTCATCTCTGTTTGTGCTCTGCTGCATTGTTGACGGTGCCTTGGCGGCCGACATTCACCTCTATGACCCCCGTCTCCCTCTCTGGCGTTTCCGTCTCATGAAAAACGACTTCAAGTCTCTGATTGAATTTTATTTCTTCCTGACCTGTTTTTTTTCCTCTTTTTTCTGCGAGAGAGCCATCAATCTTTGGGCTAACACGACATTTGTTTGTTGGACCTACACTTCGGAAAGGATCGAATGACTTTTATGAGCGCGCTTGTGCACACGCGAGTTTCTCTGAATTGTTTTCACCCCCAAAAGAATAAAAATTACATGAAAAGGGTTTTGCAAAACGGAAACTAATGTCAGCGTGACAACATTAGTAGAGTTTGTTTTCTTTCTGTAAACGTTTTTTTTTCTTATTATTTTACAGTTTATGATTTCTTTTATGTAAATCAGAATCTAAAAAATGACAAACGCAACAAATAAAAAAGAAACTAGAATTAATTGGCAAAAATCTATATATTGACATTGAAGATATATTTTTCTAACACAACTGTTAAATAACTCCATAATAACAATATTGTTAGTATTATTGAATAAAAATGTATTGCAGAAGGGTTGCATTATTATGCAATTCTAGTAAAAAAATATATTGGACGTTGGAATTGCAAATACTTTTAAAATCAAAAATATTTACATTCAATTACTAAACCACAGATATGCATTAATGTTACTGCAAAAAAAATAATCAAAAGTTTTACTGATTAAAAATGAGATGTTTTCTATTAAATATTTGTTTTTGTTTTTTAATTGGTGTTTTATTTTGATATCCTTTTAAAAATAACACTATAAAAGAAGTAATATGTCATGGAACAGAAGAATGAAAAATTGACCGTTGTGCGGTCTTCCTCCAGGTCAGCGTCACAAGTCAAGAGCCGAGTCCAGCCTCAAAACTGAAGGGAACAACGAGAATGTTTATGGAATGAGTGGCATGAAATTAAGTCAGCACTGGTATGCGCCAGTAAACACACAACGCGCTCCAAAACAGTTGTGCTGGGGGGGGGGGGGTTTTTTTTTTTTTTTTTTTTTTTACTGTGGCTCTGCTTCATTTGACGATCTGTAGTAAAACCATTTCACCAAAGAAATGTACATCTATTTCTAAACAATTATTGTTTTGATGGGAGAAAACATCCCCACTTTTCTATTTTTCTTGAATTCTTATTTTGATTTTTAAATTTGTCTTATAACAAAAAAACAAAAATGTCTCCAAGAAATGAGGCGTAGCGTTAACTCACAAAAAAAATGACAATTTATTAAAAGAAAAACAAATCCTTCAGAATAATTATCAACAAATAAAGAATCTTTAAAAAGATGATATACACGTTCCTTCCTTTTTCCATGTTTTTTTTTTAAGTCTGATAATGAAACAGTTTTGCGATAATTCAGTTTAGAAACACTTTTGGGTGTTTGGTCCATAATATCCGGCTACAATTTAGAAATAAATTACTATATGCAATTTACAGCTTCCAAAAGAAAAAGTGACACATCTTTAACATATAACGCTCCAAAAATAACAAAAAAAAGAGACTTACGTGTTATTTGTTGTAACATTTGTTCTTTAAAAAAGCAAAAACCAAGTCTGTAGTGTTTTTTCTGTCTCAGTCCAAAAGGATTTTTTTTTTAATGGCAGTTCAGAGATGTGGGGGGATTATGGCTCTTTTTTATTTTTGGTCAGAACTTGCTGCAGTCATAAACGAAAGCTCCCGAAGTGCGATAGATGGATTGGCTTGGTGGGAATGACATCTGACAGCTGTTATTCCCATTTACAGATGAGTTATTCAAGCCAATTCTCTGGGATTCAAACATCTCCCGGACTGAGTGGAAGTTCTGCTGCTGCGCCGGGTAAGAGGCGCCCAGGTGGCCCAGGTCTCCGGCCTGGTTCAGGTACCAGGAGGCAAGCCTCCCCTGGTGGGAGGGGTGGCCCTCCTGGCCGGAATTGAGGTTGGCGTGGGTCAGAGAGGATGAGGTGGTTGTGACGGAGTAATCAGGCAATGTTTCGTCCACGGTGGTGCTCGGTGCCATGGGTCTGTCCCCCGCGTAAAGGTTCATGGCTTGCATGTTACAATGGTATGTGTTGGAGGTAGTGGAGATGGAGCTTTGGTTACAGGGTGAGCTATAGACAGACGTTTGACTGGGAGAGTAGTTTAGGGACAAAGACGGGGTGATACCTGTCCTGCTGGAAGCGCTGAGGCTGGAGCTGAGCTCCGACGCGCCCTGAGGAGATCCGCGCAGAGAGGTCATGATGTTGTCCACGCTGAAGCCCTGCGTGGAGGCCTGCGCGTGGTGCTGCTCGGAGCTGTCCATTACTATGGAGCGGCTGGAGGGGATGCTGTGCGGGCTCCCGCTGGACATGCTGCTGCTGCTGTCCGGACTCTCGATTTTAGGGACGGCGTTCAGGGAGGGGGAGTTGGCCTGCGGCGGTGTGACTGTCCCGTTCTCAGTCTTTATATCCTGGATGCGGACGGGCTGGGAGCCCTGCACCGACTGCTCCTGCTCCCGGCCCTGCTGCCGCGGCGTCAGCTCCTTCTGCAGCCGCTCCTCCTTTTCCTTCAGCGCGTCCTTCTTCTTGAACCGCCGCCTGCGGCGCAGGAAACTCCCGTTCTCAAACATGTTGTAGGAGTCCGGGTCCAAGGTCCAGTAGCTGCCTTTCCCGGGTTTCTTGTCATCGCGGGGCACCTTGACAAAGCACTCATTGAGGGAGAGGTTGTGTCTGATGCTGTTCTGCCAGCCCTGCTTGTTGTCCCGGTAGAAGGGAAACCTCTCCATGATGAACTGATAAATCCCGTTGAGGGTCACCTTCTTGTCAGGAGAGTTCTGGATAGCCATGGTGATGAGAGCGATGTAACTATAGGGGGGTTTGACCATATCCTTGGGTTGAGGCTGGGGGGTGTACGGTCCATACGCGCGGGCCATGCTGGCGGGGTACTGCTCATGCGCCGCGTGCGAGTACATGTTCATGGGTGCTGGCATCCCCGTGTACCCCCCGCCGGCTGCAGCCCGGTAGTAGCTGGGGTCGCTGCTGATGTACGGCACGACGCCCAGAGAGTTGGGACTGGAGACGGAGTATCGAGCCTGCATGACTTCACGCTCCGAGAAAAGCTCCAAAAATACGCCGAGAGCGCGCGCCCCGCGTGTCCCTCTTCCAGGGAAATCACAGCTCCCCGCTGCAGGTCACGCAGAAAAGGAAAAAGAGGGAAGAGGTTTGAGCGCGGAGATTTGCTGCGTTTAAGCCGTCCCCATCCTCGAGACCATGTGAGACGCGCATTGAAAAAGTTCTGAACTTTGGACATCCGTCGGCGCGCAGCACTTTTGCGCAGTTGACTTCTTTCCCCCCTTTTTGTTTTTTTCTTGTCGTTGCTGGCGCGGAGGCCACGCCCACTAAAGTGCACAGGTCGTCCAATGGGAAGTCGGGCCGACCACACTTTTAGAAGAACTTCAGAGAGGAGGTGCTGGATGTCCCAACCCGCTCCTTCCAAACAGCCTCAGACGCGGGACAGAGCAGGTTGTGGATAACGTGAGCACGGGCGCGTCATCCAGTCAACCCACTGATTGATCAGTTAATTGATTTCAATAAATACATACATTTTAATGGAAGATCAAGTGCTTTAGAGATGAAAAGACTCAATGCCCCTGCACGCGGGGGGCAAAAGCCAGCCTTTGGTGCGTTCCTGCACCTTCTGAGGGCATTTTCGAGTCAACACAAGCAGCAGCAGCTCCGGGTGAGATCGAAGCAGGAAGAGACCCCCACCCCCCGTAGCTGTGGGCGTCTGAGCGCGATCACATTACTGCGGGAATTAAAAGACAATTTCGGGGCTGAGCGCGAGCCTGCGTCCGCGCGAGGAAGCAAACGGGCCTGATTCCACACCTCCAGGCGTCAAATTATTCAGAAGCTTCCGTGGATCCGAAAGAGAAAGTTCAGCAGTTTCTTGCTTTTTTTTATTTTCAAACTCAAATTTAATAAATGATATTTTCTAGAGTTAAGTTTTGTTAGATTTTACGCACGTTTCTGAGAAGTTGTACGTTTCTAAACTACGCAAATAGAAATAGAAAGGCCTGTGAGCCGCCTCAAGAAGAACTTAAGGCCTCTTTCTTTTTCCCCAACCAGAACTGAAAAAACAGAAGAAATAGCTTAAGTGTGAGCGACGACGCATGAAATTGGTAATGATCATTGTGAGACAAAGTTACAGTTCCAATATCGCGGTAATCCTCCGCAGGGCGTCTTAATTAAATGTCCGTGCGGAGGCCGCAGCGCTCCGCCGGTTTCTCCTTACATGGACCTGGGCATGAACTTTTTCCACCGCCCCTGGCTGTTTACACAATTCAAGCCAGGCTTTTTACTAATACCACGGTCTGCCCACCCAGCCCTCCTCAACTTTTCATTATTTAAAGCATTCTCTACAGAGGCTCGGTGGAAAGCTTAGCCGAGCGTCAAAATAATACACAAAAGAAAAAATGTGCAATATCGATGCTGGCTGGAACCGCCAGCTCCACTCACGAAAACCCCCATTTACCGTCACCATTTATTTATAAAAACGTTACTCCTTCAGTAATAGAAATCAAGTCATTTTTACTGTAACCTATGATGAAATCCTGACTCTTAAATTCTGAATGTTTCTTTTAAAAACAAAGTTCTAAATAACAAAAATATATTTCACATGTTCTAAGGCCAGATACAACTGCAGATGGTTCAACCAAATAACTATTCAAGCCCTTTGCTGATAAAAGAAACACATTAAAAGTTAAGAAAATGGAAAAATCATTAACTCAAATGAAGTCCCGTTTAGATCCATATCATTGCTGCCTGAGGTTTGAAGGGAAAGATGAGAAAGATAACAAAAAGTCAAGATTTATTGTCATATTCATGTGTATGGCTCCCTCTAGTGGTCAATATGAGTACTGCTCAAAAATTTGTTTGAAATTTTTTTTTTAATGATCAGATTATTTCTCAAAAATTGATTCATGTAATCTGACTGAGTTCTAGTGACGTGTGTTACTATACCAACTCTAACTAAGATTTTGTTAGATGTACAAACCGTAGTGATATCAAACAGTTTGTTTTTTCTCTTTTTGGAGAAACCTGAGAACTTTTAGTTAGGGGTGTAACAATTTGACCAAATTGATTCATCATCATTTGTGGTGGCTGATTCGATCCATAGTTGACATTGGTTCATTTTGACCAATCCCATTCACTGACCTATAATGCATCCAGGATGTATTTTACCAAAAGTTCAACCAGTGTAACACTGAGATCAATACCTGGTACTAAACAGTGAAGGTGAAGTTTTCCAGATTCCTTTTATTTCTTGCAAGATAATTAAGTGTAAATTAAATATGTGGACAAAGAAGATTAGATTAGATGTCAAAATGTCATATCATACACATTTTAGCTTCATAAAGTTCAGCCCGCTGTTGCTTTTTCACATCCTAATGATACAAATTGAATAAAATTAGAAAATTCTACCACACTGTATGATCGCGTGTCTTTGCTAAATTCAGTGTTTTCTCACATTGGACTGGAATGATGGTTGATCAGTTTTTGCTGCATCACGTGTGTTGTTTGCTGTGATGGCACTTAATCATTTTCATAGTAAAATAAACCCACTGTAACTCAATCCAAATGGTATTTTCCAAGATTGATTATCTATGTATGTACATTTTGAAACATTTTTTATCTGAATGAGTCGATTTGATTAACAACTTCCCACAGACCAATCTGGTTGGCTCGTAGGAATAAAAATAAATCATCCAGTAAATCATTTCCCATCTACTTTGAATGTATTTTTAAAAAATATATAATCAAGAATCAATTCGGTCCCAATTTGAATTTTAATTCTGTTAATGGACTCAAGATTTTTAACATGTTTTGACTGAAGCATATCATAGAGGTAGCAATGCAGCAATTCACATCCGACACATTTTGGTTCAAACCTCAATTTTTAGGTCAGCTAAGCTGGGTGAAATGTAATAAAACAACATTAAATTTTGCATAACACTTTCCTCATCATTCGGTTCAATGGCGTGACACAGGAACAGCGGCATCCCTCCATTGAGGGAATTATTTGTCAACCAGTGATGCCCTCTATTGGTAAGTCTTAGTATTACAATGCACTGACAACATGTAATCTGCAAACATGACATCCCTTGTGAAAGAAAGAACTAAAATATTGACCAACTGTGTAAGAAAAATGCATAAACTTTTCATACAATGAAGAAATGTGAGACTACTTAGTGACTTTTGTTAAAGGCAAGAAATGTAACTGGCATATGAACAACACTTTACAACGTACAAGAAAGTTATTTACTTAAAAAAATATCCTGTATGATGTTAAAAGTTAGGGGGGGGGGGGGGGGCAGTTAAGTGAATTTGTGCATATAAGTAATGCAATTGCTTAATTACCTATAATTACACAATCCTATAGTTTGGCTTAAATTTTAAATGTCATGCAAGCATGCACTTAATTTCATCATCTCAACCAATTGAAACCATCCATCCATCCATCCACCCACCCATCCATTCGCTTGTTCCTGTGCAGGATTGTTTGTGGCATCCCAGTCTCTGTCGAGCAAAGACAGAGTTTTCCAGTTCAAAGAAAATTTGAGACAAATATTTATATTTTGCTTTTACTTTTAGTTATGAAGCATAGGACTATATTTTTGCTTAACCGCTTGATTTATGCAAATACAATCAAATTAATTCTGCTCCAAACCGACCTTAATTTTGCATCTACTTGAAAGCAAAACCACAAGTGAATTTTTTTCCCTTTCATAGCTGGAAATGAATTCAGATGTCAAGGGGTTCAATGAAAACTGGGTTTTAGGTGTTATGCTTGTGACATTTTTCTCATGATGTAGGACATATATACAGAAGATTAAGATTCAATTTGAGTATTTCTTTGTTCAAATTGTGGCTCATCAGGAGCAGACAAAAAAATGCAGATTGAAAAAGCTTGGAGTTGTCCAGTCTACAGCAGGGATGGACAACTCCAGGCCTCAAGGGCTGCATTCCTGCATGTTTTTTCCAACATACCATGCTTTGGCATGTTCTAATTAGCTGGACACACCTGAACCAGGAAATCAGTCATGTGTAGGGCTTGGATATCCGGAGATCATGCAGACACAAAATGTCTCAGCTGTAAGGAATATGAAGAACCTGTTTTTTGATGTGGAAGATATCAGTCTCAATCTTCTTCTTTTTGGGAGTATGGGAGCTGTGCATATTTGGATAGTCTGTGGCTCAATGAGCCAGTTTTGGATATTTTTGTGATATCAGAAACTGTGTTCTGTGACCACCAGTCACAGAACACAGTGAGTGGGAAGGATTTAGACCTGTATGTGTAACTTCAGGTTCAGAAGTCCTTGAACATAAAAGGATAGAACTAAGGCAGGGGAAGAACCTTTACTATGGATTTTTGACACAGATTAACAGGACATTCATGGATATCCAGCACTACATTCAAAACACTAAACCTAAAGTCCAGTATCATAGATGGGGCAGTGTCTGACTGCCACTAATGCTGGACTGAAATGCACACCTGACCAAGAAAGACAGACAAGCTGCTCACCGAATGTACTCTGACACGAGTTCATTGACCACCAAATACCCACGAAGACTGCTTTACTCACCCATGTGCTCACCTCTCTGTAGTCTGGCAGGTCAGAGGATGCAAGCTTCCTACCTCACAACTCCCCCACATTCATTCCACATTATCGATCCTTCAGAGTCATTTACGTTGAATGCCTTCAATTCCATCACAAAAGAAAATCAAGGCCAAAAGCAACTCTTACAGCAGATTTGATACACAGAGAAGACAGTTAGCAAACACATTTGAGCTGAAAGTAATCAGAGGATTGATTTCACCTGTGAGGTGTAGGAATAATAGTGTTTGGCAGAAATGTGAACATTTTTCTGGGAAATGTTTTTCAAGTTTGAATGATTGTTGCTTCTTTTGTAATGTTGAAATGCTGCAATTGTCTTTTATTGTTGGAAGCTGAACAAGCTGGTCAGGAGAGCAGACTCTGGGACTAGACACCGTGGAGGAGGAGTGGGTTAGGAGGAAGCTGGCCAAACTATTTCACAAAACTTTATATCTCACAGATGAAGCTATTTTTAACATCCTTTGTTGAGGAGAAGCACTTGGAACATCTGAAAAGTGGATGTATTAGTAGTAGTATTATATACAAAGAACAAATGGAGGACACTGAAAAATGCATTTGTAGTAGCTTTGCCCACCCATGTGTCAAAGGGCAAGACACTGAACTCTTCATTTCGCCTGGTGGTTTTAGGTTGGCGCCAGTGTTCGGCAGCAGAGTGCACATGGACAAATGGGACTGTGAACAGAAAGTACTTTGGGCCTTCTAGGAAGGTATAAAAGCGCTTTAGAAGTACATGCTACTTACCATGTAGCTTGGATTGCTTTAGCCAAAAGGAACCAAATCCATTAATAAAAATGTTTTATAACTTCTGGAAATAATGCAGAGAGCAACAAAAAGACAATTACTAAAACTCCTTGTTTATAAAAAAAAAAAGTAAGTTGAAAAGAAAAAGTGTCATTTTTTTTCTTTCCTTATTGTTACATCTCCAAATGGAAACCAGGCTCAGGTCTAGTGGGTGGACAGAAAGGGGACCGAACAATGGACACCAGGATAAAAAGGTTACACAGTTTTATTACATGAAAAAGACAAACACAAACAATCATTCATGTAATCAAACTGTCACCTTTCAAAGCTATTTTACGATTTCAGCAGGTTTTATTTAATCGAAGGACTTTTTTCAGCACCATGGACAGCAAAGACAGAACTAAGCTTTTAAGTATAAAACTCTAATCTATTTGTTAAATATAACTAACTTTATTTGACCTCTATGGGGTAACTTTTCTATTGTTTAATTAGGAAACAAACCTCTGAATCTTGTATGACTAAATCACCTAATAACTGTTCAAATCTTCTTCGAATTCCTCACACGTCCGAAGCTGGATTCACCGCTAGATGGCGCTGCGACATAAACACGTGAAAACTTCAATCCTCCTGAGTTCTGATCATTGGGATCGATTAAAAAAAGCACTTATGAGGCGCGAGCTGAGTTAAATGAGTTGCTAAAAATCTATGAAAAAGCTCAAAATATTTTTGTGTAGTAAAGATTTTTAAAAAATGTAGCGATCAAGATCTTTCCAATGTCAAAATTATGAAATGCAAATATATTTCAATGTTATTTTAACATTTTAAAATGTCCATCGTTTAACTTTTTTTTCTTAATTTAAACCACAAAATAAATCTGAAACTCAAAATAAAAAAAGGAATTAGTTAGTGTCCAATCTGAATTTTAAAAAAAAATCTTTAAAAAGGCAGAATTGAACATCATTGTAGATTCTAAAAACAAACAAACAAACAAACAAAAAAACAAAACTATAAGAGCTAAATAAGGAAATATTTATTCTCCGACATCAAACAGTTACACTTATTTAAAAACATGAAGCTCAGGAACCAAAGGCAAGAAAACCAAAATGACATTTATTGTCGTTTGGGGTTTTGCATTAACACAAAGTCGTTGTGAAAAGCATCTTTCCCGCGTTAGGCTGTTTACAAGTGGATTATTCAAACTTCCAACTGGAAGCAGGTTTGCATTCATCACTGCGTCCATGTGGGAAAAGTCTGTTGGCTTTTGTTTCCTCTTGTCACATAATGCAAGGCTTCACATCTTGATAAACGCTTTGGTGGTGATGATGATGATGCAGTTGGTGATAGTAGGGTCCTGCGGTGCTGGGATGAAGAGAAGTGATCCCATTCAGGTTTAAAACTAACTCTTTCCTGTCGCGCGCAGGAGCAGCAGCGTGGCTGGAATATCGGGACAATCCCACTGAAAAAAGACAAAAAACGGGACAAAAAATATTAAAAATACCTTTTAATTAGTGAGGCCGGATGTTGACAGATTTGCTTAGCAACGTAATCTCTAGTATTTAATGAATTGACATGGTATGAAAAGACAAAATCTTTGAATAAAGCCTCCGTTTACTTTTAATTTGTCAGGAACAAATATTTTTAAAACAAAACTAAATTGACATGCGCACAGAGGAAATATTAAAAATAAAAAAATTCTTAAGGTTTGATTGAATAAGTCCCTTTGAGCGTGGATTTTATTTTTGAAAATGTGGAAAAAAAATTCTATTTTTAAGAAGGAAAAGAAGCAAATGTTATTTTTAAGAGAAAATCCTTATTAATTAAGCTTTTAAAAACAGCGCGTGGATTAGTCACATTTAAAAAATGTCAAATGTCAACAAATAAAACTCCTATTAATCAGTATTTAAAAGAATCTTAAAATGATTTAATATCTGCTATTTTAAACTTTAACAAAGAAAAGTAGGCTAATTGTTTTTTTTTTTTTTTTTTTGTTTAACATAGACACGAATGTAAATAGTGATGCCATAATTATAAAATTATCCTTGTATTTATGATCTGTTCAAGTATAAAGGTGGACTTTGGGGAAGGTTTCTTTCCTAATATTTTGATAAAATGCAACTTAACAAGCTGTCTGGAGTATTTGATTTACAACTGATCCCCCATTTGATAAATTTATGTTTTTCTTTTAAAAACTGAAAATATTGTTCAGTTCATCAGAAATATTGTTCGAAATCCAAACGATGTTACCTGTGCTTTCATATGAATCTCGTGCGTGATGGTGCAGGTAGCTCTGGTCCAGAGAGGAACTTGACCCACCCGCGTGGACGGTACCGGAGTCTGGGCTGCTCGGAACCAGAGATGCTTGTTTGATGTATGAGGACAGTCCTGATGTGCTCCACTGAGAGGCTGCGTTCGCATATGAAGACTGGCCGTCCAGCGCTTGGGAGGACTGCTGCGGGCTGCTGCTGTAGTCCGGACCATAGTCTGAGTTGGAGACCGCCTGACACGCAGCCATGTAGGTTGATGAGCCCGAGGACACGTGCTGGCAGTGGTATCCTCCTCCGAGTCCCTCAAAGCCACTTGGAACCGTGTTGCCCATCAAGTCTAAGCTGAAGCTGCTGTGGCATCCCAAAGAGCCTGAGGGTGTTTGGAAATCAAAGTTCTGCGGCACCATCGCTGCACCGAAGCCGACGCCGTTCACCATCCTGTACAGAGGCTTGAAAGCTTGACATTTTCTGCGGAAGCCTCTTGGCCTGCGACGAAAGGAGCCCTCCTCGAACATAAACTCACTGCCGGGATCGATCGTCCAGTAATGCCCCTTACCAGGTCTGCCCAGTCCTTTGGGGAGTTTTATAAAACACTCGTTCAGGGACAAATTGTGTCTGACTGAATTTTTCCATCCTTGGTATGTCCCTCTGAAGAAGGGGAATCTGGCCTGCAGGTACTGATAGATCTCACTTAGCGTGAGCCTTTTGGACGGAGAGCTTTGGATTGCCATGACAATCAAAGCAATGTAAGAGTATGGGGGCTTTTCTGGACGCCTCATACCTGAACCTCCTCTTTTCCCTTTCGCTGCTTCATAGATGCTCTCCATCCCCGGCTGAGCGTTCAGAGGAGCTGCGCTCTCAGCCGGTCTGGAGCGCACAGGATCAGATGGATCCAAATGCTGCAGAAGAATCTCAGTCGTCATTTTGGCGCTTCTTGGCGGATTCCAGCGGTGTTGCGCGTTCGTAATATAAATTTACCGTCCTCTATCATAACGGTTTCCGTCGGAGATGTGCGCCGCTCTAACCGTGACATAAGATCACGCGCTCGTCTTTCTTTTCTCAGTCCATGGCTGGCGGTAATCCCAGACGAGATAGGAGAAATAGCGCTTCCCAACTTTACTTGCGCACATCCAGCTGGCCAAATCCAACTGGAGCACCTTGGCCCTCAAATCTGTCTGTGCCTTTCAACCAAACCCCCTCCCCTCCTTTAAATCCGTCCAAGATGTTGCCAAGGATCTCTCCCTCCCCATCTGGCGAATATCCAAACTAGAAGCCGGACACAAAGTTGTGCAAAATGTCTTTCCCTCTGTAACTTTCAGAACTCACAACAAGTATTTGTGTCATTTACAACCGATTTTTCGCGGGCTAAGTGCTGTTTGCTTGCGCTTTTACGCATGAACTGTTTTACGCATCTCCTACTTTTCCTTTCGGTTTTTCCCTTCAGGGGTCACCACATGGAATCAGCTTCCTCCTTCTAACACTGTCTTCTGCCTCCTCTGCTCTAACACCAGCTACCTTCATGTCTTCATTCACTGCATGCACAAACCTCCTCTTTGGTGTTCCTCTAGACCTCTTGTCTGGCAGCTGGCAACTCTTTTACGCGCACGCGATCTCCAAAATTCTCTTTTAAAACAAGTCCAAATCCAACCCGTTTTGACAGAATAAAACCACGTGACTTCGGCTTAGCCACAACAAAAAGAGACACGTGGTTTCTATATGCCAAAGGATGATTTAAGATTGGAGTAAAGATGCTCTTTTTCTCGTCAGTGTGCCAACACAGCGCACTATTGTCACTTTACTCGGATTTGTGAAGACATTCATAACAAAATCAAAGAAATGTCTTGGAAATAAAAGGTAAACACGTTTAAAGCAATAAAATTTGAATCACAATACACACATTTTTTTAAAGAGAAAATGTTGGACCGCACCCATTCAGGATGAACTATTGCTTGGAAAGTGCATTGAAATTTATTGAGATTTAATAAACTTGGAAGACCTTTGATTTGGATTCAGCTCATTCAGGATGCATCCCTTTCTGCGCACGTGATATGAGTAACGTGACAGAAATGAAAACGTCAGAAATGAGAAAATACAAAAAGGAATTCCGCAAAAGCAAACAATGAACGGGATCCAGGGCTTTTCTATTTTGCACTTTAAGGCCAAAACACGTCAGCCTCCGCGTCGGATGGAAGTCTCACTCTGTGGACACCTGCTTTGACATTTTTTTCACAAGCAACAAAAGCAAACACAACTTACTGCATCTCACGTTTTATTGCAAAGTTTTTAAGGAAAAAAAACATAAAATAATAGGAAATAAGAACAAAGTGCACATTGTAAAATTATTCTTCAATGAAGTAAAAAAAAGTTAAATATGTCTTCAGTAATTTTTTTTAACGAAAGTGAAAACTGCTTTAAATAAAGAAGACATGTGAGCTTTCAAAAGAAAAAAAATGAGTGTAATTTAAAAAAAGAAAAACACCAAAGTAAAATCTGATTCACGTTTCAACAAGTCTTGTGAACTTGCTTCAGTGGAAGTCGCCTCCTCTGTCTATGAGAGCATACCAGAGCTGTAGGCATTTGGGTAGAGATGGCAGGACGCACTGAAGTACGGAGCGGGAACAGGTGCATGGGAATGACGTGCCACAAAGTCGGGGCAGTACGGCCAGCTGACGGCGGGAAACAGAGGAGGATGTCCTTCATTAAAGTCTTTTTTGAACGGTGTGCTGAGGATGCTGTCAATAGCAAATGAACTGCTGAACTTGGGACCCGGATCTGTTCTGTGGACGCTCGTGGACTCCTCCGCGCGCGCGGAAACTTCCTGCTCCCGGCTGAACCTTTTATTGATGCGCTTTCTTCTGCGCCGGAACACCCCGTCAGCAAATGTGTACTCGCTCTGGGGATTCAGCATCCAATAATTGTCCTTTCCCCATGGTCTGGACGGGTCCCGAAGCACTTTGAGAAAACAATCATTTAGAGACAGGTTGTGTCGGACAGAGTTCTTCCAGCCAGTGTAGCTGCCTCTAAAGAACGGGAACTTTTTCATCAGATAGTCGTTTATGTCCGCCAAGGTCAGACGTCCCGAGGGAGAGTCCCGGATGGCCATGGCGATCAGTGCGATATATGAAAGAGGGGGCTTGGGTCTCCGTGTGTACGGCTTGGACTTGCTGCTCCCACACAGGGTGACAGGTGAGGGGCTGTGGGCCACGTCTCCATCGGATCCCAGTTCTTCCTCTGCGCAGACAGGAGATCCCACTGCAGGCCCCTCTACATCACAGGACATTTCCAGCTGTTTCGTATCATAATAGTTTCCACACAACACCTCCAGCTTCATGCTCACTGCGCTGTCTGGAAGCACGGTTCAGTCTTCAACTGAGGAATACGCGTAAAAGTCTCTGTGCGTCAGGACGCGTTGTGTTCTGGAACGTCTCCAAAGAAGTGCGCCTCTGCAGTCATACCTGTCACAGCACTGATCCTCCTCATACCTGTACGCTGCGCTATCAGCGGATTTTATTCAGCTCACCTCACGACCAACCCAACAGGCGGGGCCAGGAGTGATTTCAAAAGAGGACAAAGCATCTTTATAGAGCGACAACGTATCTGGATAAAACGCAAACAAACGAGTCAATTCACAATTAGTTGCAACAACGAAAATATTTATTTAAACTTGAAAAAAAACGTTTTTTTTTAAGCACAGATTTTTTCATCCAAAATATTCACCTTTGCTTATACAAACTGTTATTTTCAGCTGTTTGCACTGGTGTGGCTGCTCTGATTTCCCAGTAATGATCTGTTTGTGCTGCATGTGATAACAAAGCTGGGCTGAAGTCACTGTTGTGAATAGTTTCCCTTTAAGAGTATTTGTGTAAGCAAACCACACAGTGACAAAGAGTCCAAATTAAACACATTCGTTCATTTCACTGCAAGCAGCAGCTTGTAAGGAGCCTGTTTTCCAGAATGCTCTGACATTTTTGTAATTACAGACTAAGTTTTGTGTTATGGCCTCATGATAATTAATATATATGTTTAAGATCCTTGTTCTATTCAAATCCTCTTTGGAGTATTAAGATGTAAGACGTTTTGTTGTTACTCTTTTAATTGTTAAATTAATTCAACCGATTACAAAACTCAGATATATACAGTTTTCATTACAAAACTATTTACTCATGTTGTTCTGAAATCTTCATTTTAAGATCGAAAACTAAAATCACTTTTCATAAACACTCTTGGCACAAATCCTAAGCATTTACCTGATCGAAATTTTTGTTCAAGTTTGAGATGTTTTTGTTGAATTTATTTAAAGATTGTGTAGCTCTGTTTGCATAAGCTGCCATGTCTGAGCTAAACAAGTGTTATGACGTTTCTAGGCACCTTGGAAACAATATGTAACAATGTGCCGCCTGAAATAAAAGGTCGTATCTGACAAGTTCATTTTTGGCGAGTGATGGCGTAAATCCACAGAATGGTGGTTTTTACTGAACAGTAAAACACCACCTTCAATCGAGCCATAAAAATTCCATCTGTCACAATAGAAGCTAGCTGATTTTAACATTTCAGATAAAAAGTTTCAGTGCGGCTCTTACGCTAGCTTTTAGGGGTGAGGACACTGATAGATGCATAGTCAGACTTGTAGTCATGTGAAAAACAAAAATATGATCTCTGACAGGGCCAAGGTCAAACAGACCAAGTTTTCTTAAAAATCAGATATTCTTTTAGGATGTTAACACTTTATTTCTATCAAAACAATACAAAAAAAAAATCATTATGAGACTGACTTTTCAAAAGATAATTTCCAAGTAATTGTGATTAAAGTGATGCTGGGAAAAGATAAAAGTCACTGTAAAAAAATGACCAACTGTGAAAAACCCAGAACCATTTTTCCTTAAATAATTTCCTTAAAGGTTCTGTGCAAGCAGACGAGACAACACATTTCTGAAATTTTTCTGTTTCACTGATCTTATCAAAGGTTCTAATGGATGAACAGACTGTACTCAGGGAAACTAAAAAAACGTGTTCAGAGATTTAAAAGAAACGTTCAATCAGTTGTCAGAATAAAAGGAAATGAAACTACTTGAAGTAAAAATCAACAAATGTGACAAGGCGTGTTTCAAAGCCCAAATCAGTTCATCAGGTCTTCCACAAAGGTAGAAATATTTGTTCAGAATGTTGAATTAGTTCCGCTTTTATTTTTCAATTCTATTTGCACACATATTCACATATTATTCTATATAAACTTTTAAACTGAATAACTTTGCTGATCCTATCCGTCTAAATATAGCGCTAAAATCATGTTTCTGCACATGTGGTAACCTGTCAAGGTGTGGCTTTCAACCTCGGATAAACAGTGAGATTAAAACGGTGATTCACAGCTTCACACTTTTGTATCAAATCTGCATCGCTGTTGCTGAGTCTAAGGACAGATCATGATATGTAAACACAAAGAAGCACAACAGACATTGTCTAAACTTGTGAGACAAAACACAGTCACAAAGTCCAAAGACATTTTTTTCTATTTATCAGTGGAGGAAGTTTGTTTGTTTGCAGGTTTGTCAAAGGGAGGAATCATGTGAAAAAAATAACACAAGGACATGGACTTTGGGAGATTTGCCAGTGCAAGCACATTTTTTAAGAGCTTTTGTTGATTAGTGGGCGTTCACCAAAAAAAAGACATGAAACTCTTATTTGATTGGAGACATAGTTCCTTTCCGTATTTGAGCGCACATTGTTAAATCATACAAGGGGAACTTAACTGGTTGCTCATGAGTGAAAACAAGCACGTTGCCAAATTTAAGCAAAAAAAAAAAACATGTGTAACATACTTTCAAATATCAAAGCAGCAATGCAGTTCGGTCAGTGCTTTCAAGCATTTGCTGGGAACACAATTTCCTAATAGATTAACAACGTGTAGGGGAAACAATTTCAACTTTGCAAAACATCTAGCTGCATCTAGTTACACATTTAAAAATAACTTGGGAACTGAAAGCCCATTGTGCAAACACAACGCTTTTGTGTAGATTTTCTGAAGTTCAGCAGAAGAATCTTGAGTTCTGAGTTACAGGGGCTCAATTCCATCTTCTCTTCCTCCTTCACATGTGATTTATGAAGCCATTGAAAAACGTGCCCCACCTGAAAATGTTTTGTTAGTCTCTAATGGTTGTATTTTGACAGCTATGTTTTGAAACTACTATTCCAGTGTCACAGTGTTTAACTGGCACGTTATGGTTTTACACAAACATGTACATGTTCTTAGTCACCATCAGAAAGCTTAAAGAGCGTTTCTTCATGATCGCTTCTCTCTGCTTGTTTCTTCATGTCCGTGGCATGAAAAGCATACTTTTTGTGTCTTTTTGACAGTTTCTCCTTTAAAGTTTAGTCGTTATCTTTTGTCCTCCACCTCTAAAAGAAGTTAATCTGTGAAACCTAGATTTAAAGATAGCTGTTAACAAGTTCTCTCATGTTTCTTGGCAGGTAGAGAAGCCCTGAAAGAAAAAGTAAATGCAAGTCCCTGCCTGTTTTTGGTGTGTGAGACGTTTATTTTGGTCTGGTTTTTTTTTTAGGGCAGAGAAGAAATACTGTAAAAATGCAAAGAAAAAAATAATATATGTGACAGAAAGGTCATCGATTAATTTAGAGAAATAGAAACAGGGAATTTTTATTTTGGAAAAATAACCAGAAAGAATTAGCATTACCTGAGGGCTACATGTATAAAGTAAGCTTACAAGCAAGCTAAAATAATAAAAAAAAACAACAAAAAAAAAACAATTAAATAGTCAGTTCTGTGTTTTACTAGTTTCAAAATTCATTTATTTTGCTTTCTCTTTGGCTTTTGATGGTTTGTCATCAAACTGTAACTTTCGCTTTACATTTTTGTTGAGACTCAGAAAAAGTGAAACTTCCTCTTTACTTTTGGGTTTTCATTATGAGCATTATATCAAGTCCAGAATGCCACTGTGTCGCTGTGACCTGGCAAACTTCTGCTCAAAATCCTACTCAGTTTCAGAACTGTGACAATGACTTATGGGAAAACGCTCCAAAGAACATCTTTAAATGTCTGGGTAAGAACAAAACTATTATGGTTCATTAGGAGAATCAAGTGAACCTGTCACTCCATTTTTATCTTGCGGTCTATCTTGCAAGCAAGGAATGTCAGGTGGAAACTTGCCCTCCGCGGCTAATACTCCACTAGTGGCGTAACGTGTTTCCCTCTGTCAGTATTACCAGACACAAGAGATCCTTACGGCCAAGAATGGAAACAGAGAAAGATTTTGTCTGACAACTAAAAGACCAAGAAGGAAAATAAACAGTCAATGGACATTGGTTAGAAAATACAAAATTCCATTTTGTTTAATAAAAAAACAAAACAAAAAATGTAAAAAAAAAAATAAATAAATCCAAATTCAGTAGTTTTAAATCACACGTTTCATCTAATCTTCAACTCAATAACAATGAACATATTTCAAACTGTTGGTATGACCTGACACCTGAAAATTAAAACTGGTAGTTTTTTTTTTTTTCTTTTGCTGACATACCAGTTCACCAGCTTTCACAATACCTAAACAGCATGTGTAAGATTTGCATCTTCACAGGGAATAGTTGGGAGTTCCAGCTTGAAGTCACACGCAGAGCAGAAAAAAAATGTTTCTGTATTTATTTGGCAAGCTTTAGTTTTAATATCCTAGTTCTAAATCAATTATTATCAACATTAGCATGACCACTCAACTAATATTTAATAATTATTATCAGTTAAAGCAGTTGCATGAGGTTGCACCCTTTTGATTTGCTCTCTCCAAGCAACAGCATGTTTGTTGGATCTTTACACAAGATCATTTTTCATATTTTTTTTATTTCTGAACAGTGAGGAAAAACAGTTACATTTCTAATAAAGTTTACAGAGTCCACAAAAATTAAGTCTAAAATAGAGTCATAATTTTACAACAAAGAATGAGGAAAACTGCTTGTTTTAAATGAGCATTCCGGTCAACCTGTGCATATTTTATAGTAAATTTCACATTGTCTCTTTCCTCTGAGCAGGACTCAGCCTGTTACAACTGTGCGCAACGTGTTCTGTAGGCTCCCGGATATAGTATTTGTGCATACAGGAAAAAACAACACAAACATATTTGGATCCTTTTCAAATGAGTTGCATGAAGATAACATCAAACTTATCGTGCCTGCATAACTGTTTTGGCTACTTTCAAATATGAGAAACAATAACGGAAAAAAAAAACGACCAGACAAAAAAAAAAACATGCGTGCAAATGAAAGAATGAACTCCCATCAGGTGAGCTCCTGTCAGTTGTTTGCTTTGCACCAAACCGGTATGGTTCTATTAACGCACACCTTATTTACTCCTGCTCAGACAGGAGTCATTCATAGGGCAAATACCATCTTGTGTAAATATACAGATCAAATGGAATTAATCACCTTATATTTTTCTGTTTTTCCTGTTATTATTTAGTTGTTTAACTTTTTATTTTTGTGTTGCTATTTCACCTCCAAAAAAAAAAAAAAAGAAAAAGAAAAGTGAATTTGTGCCCTGGTATGAAGCTGCAACATCAATAAAAGCTTGTTTACAACTGCAGGGACATTTTCTTTCATGACAGCTTCATTTTGGGTAGAAATGAGTGAGGTATGGAGGAATTTCTGAAATCAAAATGACGTCTGCTTCTCGTGTGGTTTCCGTCAGGTTCCATAAACACATCTTCCAGGTGGTCTCAGTGTGCATTAGTATGTGTGTGACTTTGTTTGCACTCCTGCTTGTGTCTGTTTCTGTAAATAGTGGTTATGCCACATTAGTGTACATGTGTGCTTTTGAAAAGGAAGGAGGGAGGGAGGAGAAAAGCCAGCAACTTAGTAGAGGACGGCCAAAGCCTTAAAGATGACAGCACGCTCGGCTGAACTAACCTTTTATTGATGTTTCATTTCCAAGCAGCTTGTTTCCAGACCTGTTCTGGATGTGTTCTTCTGACTGAACCCAGCTCAGTACAATGCTTCAAGCCTGATGTGAGTTTACTTGTAGTGTCTGTGAACGGGGAATGTTTACAACATGTTTGATAAGTGTGCGCACCAACTGCATGTGTGCAAAGCAGTGTTACCGTCTGTGTGTACTGCAGACAGGCTGACAGCAGTAATAGATCTTATTTGACAGCATGAATATACAGACTACCTCACAGGTGAATTAGTCTGCTTCTACCTGCCCTTCCACGAAGATTGAACACCGGAGTTAAAGTCTTGGTGTTGGTGCTCCTTTGACTCCAACACTGCTGTGCATCAAGCAAGAACTACAATTTTTAGGGATCAGTAACTACATTGGGTGGAATTTTCATTTAACTTATTACTTCTAGGGCATTTCATTTTATCATTTGAGCCATGTATCATGCTATATGATTCCTTTTTTTCATTTTTGTACTGAAAAATATTGTTTGATCTTAGGGTGTATTCACACTGAACACATTAAAGTGAACCAGAGTTTCCCCCGATAACTGGAACAAAGTTTCAGTCTGAACACACCCAAGCGAACCCTGGTCTGGGACCAGGAACTGCTCTCTGACCCATCTTACGAGGTGGTCTCAGTTAGTTTCCAATCGGACTGAGTTTCGGTTCGCTCTGAGATTCCTCAGTCTGAATATAAAGCACTTTGGGAGCGGAATAACTGGACCAAAACTGTCACCGTAGTCGAAAGTCACTTGATGTAAACAGATAACCACGGACAAATGTAAAGCAATGATTGTCGTGTTATCAAAGAGGAAATAACTAGTCCTACTGTTTACTTGTTAGAACGTTTATTTTAACACAGCTGAAAATGCAGCTTACCTGCTTTTCTGTGTCTCGTTACACAGCATGCGCTGTAGTGATGTCATCCTAAAAGCTTCCTTGTAGCTTGTAGTACAACTATGAGACACAGAAACTCATTGAAATGTGGTTGCATGAATGCAGGCAGGTTAAAACAACTTTTAACCTGATAGAGATTGCTACTCACTGTTTTCCTGACAGTCTATATGTCATAAACACTTAGCATATAATACTTATAATATAATTTCATCACAAATGTATTTTTAATATGTAATTTTAGTCCAACTTTAAGATGGTTATGGTCTAGAAATAAGGATAGTTGGACTGTCAAAATGTACCAAAAAAGACGTAAAACTGTTAGCAATCTGTGCTTTTTTTTGTAACATCATATTTAGGAAATCTTACAGAGACAAATTCTGCTCCATTGGCAAGAAAAACACATCCCTCCAGCAACCTACACAACCTACACAGGGTGTATAGTTGGTCCACAGTTCCACGACCAGGACGGAAATCGGCATGTTGTTCCTGGATCTAAGCTTCGACTATCGGACAGACTCTCCTCTCCAGTACCCTGGAATTGACTTTTCCAGGGAGGCTGAGGAGTGTGATTCCCCGGCGGTCTCCCTTCTTGAAAAGGGGAACCACCACCCATGTCTGCCAGTGGTGGTTCCCGTCTGCCACACAATGCTGCAGAGACTTGTCAGTCAAGATATTCTCACAGCATTCAGAGACTTGAGGTACTCTGGGCAGACTTCATCCCTTCCCAGAGCCTTGCCAACAAGGATCTTGTTAACTACCTCAGTGACTTAAAAAAAAAACAGGATTTTATCATCTCAAAAACGTTGCCAGAGTCCACCCATTTCTCTCTCTTGCCAGCACAGAGGTGCTGATTTTATTTCCAGCAGATTAGATTATTAAAGTGCCTTGCTCTCTGGTCTTCCCAGAAGAAGGATATCAAACCATCAACTATTACAGAACTCAGCCGCACGTGTGCTGACAAGATCCGGAGCGCGGGAAAACTTTACACCCATTTTAAAATTGCTGCATTGGCTTCCTGTGCAATTCAGAGTTAATTTTAAAGTTATTCTACTGGTTTATGAATGTTTTTATGGTCTTGAGCTGCAATATCTATCTGATATGATTTTAAAGAATGAGCCCTCGCGACCACTGAGGTCCTCTGGTACAGGCCTTTTGGTTATTCCTAAAGTCAGAACTAAAACATACGGTGAGGCCTCATTCAGTTTTTATGGACCTCGCCTGTGGAACAACCTCCTAGAGAGCCAAGGGGCTGCAGAGACTGTTCATATTTTTAGAGGAATGGTTCAAGACCTACCTTTTTAATCTAGCTTTTAGTCAAAATTTAGGAACTTATTTTATATTTTGGTTTATCTTTTTACTCATTTGATATTTTTGTCATTCACTTTTACTGATTTATAGCTGTATATTAAGGTTTTATTTACTTATTTATCTGGTTATATCTGTTTTATCTTTTATTAATTTTATTTCTTTCACATTTTAATTTAAACTCCAGTGTTTTCCTCAGAGCTATCCTCCACATCAGTAATTTAGCCTTTTTTAGTGAACAGGATCACTGCAGTGGGATCTCCCTGGTCTGGCTCTTTCTTAGATCTGGGGGGATTCTGTGGTAGTGTATTTTGTGAACTTGAGTGGGGGGGCACTGGTGTGGATGGGTCCCCAAAATATTGTTTCCCCACTTCAGTACAAAGCCAGATTTCTACTTTGCATCATTAAGCTTTTCCATGCTGTGCATATGTATGTGTGTGTGTGTGTGTTGTACTCAGCTTTGCACGACACATATTCACCAGTGTTTCTGTGCTACATCTGCGCTGGCTGTGCAGTAATCTTGATCCACTCCAGATGCAACGTAGAATCATGACCCCCAAAGGATTTTAAAATGTATACACATTTAAACTGCATTTACACAGCTGATATGAACACCTGATGTTTGGTAGACGTTAGGAAAAATATGCCATTCCATTTGCGGATGGAAAAAAACAAGAAGAAATTAGAGGAACTTTTTATTATTATTGTCTCCTAACAAATAAGAAAGAATATCATAAAGTTAAGGAGGAGAACGATCACGTCAGTGGGTTGAGGCATGGCCCAAAGTTGAGTTTGGTTGACGCAATACAAATCACAAATTCTTCAACAAAGTACAGGTGTTTGAACTCAGAAAACATCTTGCACAACACCCTAAATGAGCTGCTGTCAGCATTTTGAGCCATTTTATGTTCGTTAAAGGCTGTCACATTCCATTGAGATATTAAAAACAAGCATAGTTTTGTTTCAAAATAGTCTTTTATTAACATCTGTACTATTTTAAAGGTGGCATTGTCTCTTTCATTATACTTAAGGTACTTTAAAATAATATATCTTTGTGTTTTTAGTGGTAAAGTTTAGATCCTTGAAGAATACCATACTTTAGTTAGCCACATGTGAGTTTTGATAGGAATAATGAAATATTACTGGTATAACAAGTTTTGGTTTGAAGATGGTTATGCAACCTGACATTAAATAGAGAAACAGACAATGCAACAACATTTCTGACTCTTTGACAGGATTGTTGTCGTAACCCGGCCAGGGCAGGGTTTGCTGGCTGGGCAGCTCATCCACCCACCCAAGAAAACAAAAGGAGCACACCCACAGTTAAGCAATAACATCCCAAACATTTTTTATTGGCTGAAGGATTCATTTACTGAGTTTCTTTGCAATAATCTAAAAGTAAAAATTCAAGAGATGGCGGCCTTCTGTGCACAAAAATGAAACCTGAATGCAAGGAGGGCTCAGACAGAATGTGAATATATTTCAGAGAATCTGGGTGTGTAGACAGAGCTTTGAGGCTTAGCAGAGTGTACAGCTTCTACACTAAAGCAGAGATTTTTTTGTTACGTGGGCGCAGCTCATTAGGCGACCATGGTCCTTTGTCCGAGTCTGAAAACAATGGGAACAAAAGGACATTTGAAATACTCTTTATTTAAGATTGTAACATATGGCTCCAAAGTTAGAGCCCTGGCCAAGTGAATTACAGCACGATTCGATTGCTTTTCAACCTGTTGCATTCACCAAACCATAATCTGGTATATTTATAGAGACGAGTGCTTCATCTGATGTTACTGATTAGTCAGTTTTTGAAATGATTAATGAAGGGGTGGAAGAGAGTCTGTCACGCACTCCCACTTTTACAATGACTTTGTCTTTTACAGATTTTTAAGCATCACAAGCATCACTGCCCAGTTAGGTTGCCGCAAGTGAACCTGCTAATTGCTAAGCAACAATAACAAATAAAAGAAGTTAAATATGTGAACATTTTGAGGTTTGACTGAAACGTAATACACAGTCAGACTTGACCCCGTACATTTACATTTCTGAAAAGTTAAATGTTTTTTTCTTTTTTTGCTCTATGAATTTGACATTTGATTTTGTGTAAAGAAGCACCTAAACTGAATTGATGCAATCATTTTTGTTTAGACCCGCACTCCCACGAATCCACCTTTTGAAACAGACAAATCTGAACCGGTAGCATTCTTCTAAATGGCTTCATTGACATCAGCATTTTGACATTTAACTAGGATTCTCCTGAGATTATATTAGACAATTAAGAGGCGTAGCTATGCCCTTTTATCAATTCACAACTGTTATGTAAAGTGGTATTACTGAGTGATAAAACAATAAAAATAAAAAATACTTCTTCGGTTAGTCAAGGGGAGAGTCTGGTCACACCTTTACAATAAAATGCTTACAATAGTTCGCCTCAGGTGTAGTGTAAGTAAGCTCCTGTGTTGTTCTACAAACATCAGTTAATTCTTCTTTAGTACAGGTGTGGATTAAACTTTGTACATTATTTTGACGCTTTTTAATATTAAAGAAACAAGTTCTCGAGGAATTATAAGATGTTTAAACATGACAGATTTACTACTTTGACATCTTCTGTTCTTTATATGGTATACTTACACTTTTTTTGCTATTTTTTTGTTTTTTTCTGTTAAAGAAAAGAGCACCACCCAAGAATCATAATTTTTTAATGAATAACAGACTACTAATTCACAATTATATAAGTCGGATTCTGTTTTCATACTGACTTTCAAAGTCATAGCTTAATGAAAAATGTTAAGAATGGGAGAAAGATATGTCAACTTTTTCAATAAAACAGGTTGAAATCCTTAAAATGCACCTCTTACTCTATATAGTAGTTTACACAAAAGCTTTTGTAAAAAAAAAAAAAAAAAGATAAAAATTCATCCATCCATCCATCCATCCATTCAACCATCCATCCATTCAACCAACGTATGAAATCACAAACATTTTCCAAAGATACAGCTGCATTTTCAGTTTCTTCATGACTTTTCAATGCATGTAACTTATATTAAAAAAAATGTGTAACAGTTTCTTAATAACAGTCTCATAAAACAGGACATTCATGGTTTGCCACCAAACTGACTTCTTTGGTCAAATCAACTTTTTTTCCCAAAGAGTTTATGAGTTGAAAAACAGATCAACATCACAAGTGTTCCCTATTTCCCTACACAGCAAAAACATAAGTATTTAGGTCTTGTTCCTACTTTAAATATCTTATTACATTTCATTTAAGGCAAAATTAACTTTTTATTAAAATGTAATGACCTTTTCTGGGCCAAAAATCTTGAACGTCTTTACACCAAACGTTTATCATGACTGGATGTTTAGAACAATTTCGGTACACCAACATATCCATTTCCCTCTCACTTTTTGATAGATAAATTTGATTGAAATGATTTTAAATGTATTTTGCTGTTCAATTCTGTATTTGTCACTACAATGTCTAACTGCATATGCAATTTAAAAAAAAAAAAACAAAAAAAAACTCTCATCAGGACAAGGTAATACAGCGCACGAGGAAACCCATCCAAACAGATGCAGAAAATAAAGCTTGATGAAAGCATAGCCCATCCAGAGGCTTACTGTTCCAGCCAGCGGCGCTCTTTTAGGAAATTCAACTTTGAAATCTGATCTCTCATTCACCTTCAAACAGTTCCACACATAACAGCAAAAGAAAGAACAAAACAGTTGAGGAGAGAGTTTGCTAACATGTAATTGTGTGTTCATAGATCAACCTCTTTTGAAGTTGAATACACCTCTTTCATAACTTTAACTTATAAATTATTTGCATAAGTCTTTCAAAGTCTGGGAAGTAAAAAAAAAGTTTTGTTTCATAAGAAAGAAAAAGATCAAATGTCTTCATCAATATAAAACATTTTATTGTTTATAGTCCCAATTTATGAATTTTCACAAACTTGAGCTACAAACTTTTGAACAGATTCGATTCAGAATTTCCTCAAAACACAAAGTTGCTGTTGTCAAAAAATATGTAAGGGAAGAACAGTTTCCAAAATATGTAAACCTACTGTGTAAATGTGTTCATTTACAGTAAAGCAAGTCCAATATTTAATTAAAAAAAGGTTAGCATGTCATTTGCTTTATTGATTGGGTTTTCAAACCTTTTTTATAGTCTACCAGCTCAGCAAACAGACAGAAACTCAGTCTTTTATGTTGCACAGATTTCATTTTCACCATTTTAGTTTTGTTAAAAACGTGTTGGGAAGCAAGAGTACTCTCAATTTGTTTTATTTTTAGTCATGTTTTTTTGGATCTAGTAATATTTTGTCCCCCTGCATTTACAGCAGGTTCAAGTTTCTAATTATCCACAGCTGTTTCTAATTTAGGATTTTTAAGTGTCTGGTTTTAGACTGGTCAAGTCATCTGCTTTGTTGCCATTTTTTTCCCTCTTTGGGTCTTGGGTCTGTCTTGTTTAAAATCAGTCTTGTAGGTTTTTAGTTCACACCATCAAACACGGTCTCCTGCATTTTGGGTTCTACACCACTTGTTTCTGGCAGTTTACTTCTGTAAACCTCTTTTGTATCTGAATGAAACTTTAATTTCATACATTGTCGTTACTTGTTTTTCTGGACAGAGAAGAATTAGTGGCAGATTTGGAGAATGAAGTTAAGCAAACGTGTGGGGAAAAAAGGAGGACACAAATCTAAGAGCATTGAGGGAAAACTTGATAAAAGGTTTTTGTCAAACAACCAGGAAGCGCCCCAGGATGTAGAGAGTGAGACTGCTATTTTCAAAGAACCATAAACAAGGGATGACTCATCATGACAGTGTGCCAACTTGAGAAAAACATTTTCAGCGGCTTCCCTTAGCAAACAAAGCATTCCAGTATCACAGGGAAGGGCTTTGAGAGATTTGAGTGCAGAGGAGGGCCGCAAGGTGTACCATGCCTTTGCCCAACAGTAGCGGGGGTAAGACTCCAGCCTCCAGCAGCCCCCATGACCACGTCAGGGATAAACCTGGTTTGGAAGATGGATGTAAGAGTGAGAGGAGTGAAAACACAATGAATTGCAGCTGCTGTCAAATGCCAGAAGACACCAGCACCTGATTGGTTGTGCTTTGTCCACTAAAACATTCCTTAGTGAAAGAAACGTGCTGAAAATCTTAGGAGATTATCCTTTGGTATGTAAAAAATAAGGAAAGTGTTGTCAGTGCTTTTACTAAACCACAAACAAGGTTGTTTTATACCAACCATAAAATAAAGAGTCAGAACTTTTTTTTATTATTATTCATTTGTTTCTCTTTTACAGAGGGCAAAACATTTTGTTTTTAAGTTAAATAGTTTAGTTAAATAATACTTCTACGCAGCATTAAAGCTTCTTAAACCTTGAGATATTTGAAGAAAAAAAAGGTTTCACACAGGATAAATTCTGATATTTTACCGCTTTGACTTTATTTCCAGCTAAAAAAAAGTGTTTTTCGCTTTCGAGTAGATGTTCAATTTAAATCATTTCAAAGCTGAGGTGGTTTGATGCATATTTGTATCAACAGGCATTAAAGGGTTAAAAAGAGTCAGTAAAGGGAGCTTGGTTTAGAAATCATAATTTTATTTGCACAGCTTGACTTTTTTGTTAGAATTTATGTCAAGATTCTGTTCTTTAAATATCGTTTTATTATAAAAATGGAAGTTTAATCCTCAAAATTGTAGGAGTGCTTCTCATGATTTCCCCTATGAATGACATTCAAAGGTGTTTGCATTACTCAGCAGGTCACAGTTTATCTGTCATAAATATTGTGGTGGTAATGACACAGCACTTCTACCTGTTTCATAACAGACTCTCAGTGAAGTTAAATGATGGCTTTGCATGAGCTCTGAATAATGTCTTACAAGTGTTTTTAAGCTCAGACACAGTAATGTGTCCTGATGATCAACCTCTCCTAAAAGAGTCAGCTGCAGTTAAAATAAACCTTCTCATCAGGATTTTGCTTGAGAAGCTAAAGGCACCCTTGTAGTTTACATGGCCAAAAGTGACACTTACTTTTGAATGGCTTTATGGGTAAACTGGGATCAGGTCCTACCAATGCCTACCAATCAATGTCCTACCAAATCCTGGATAAATATTTTGTAGGACAGAATTCTGTATTCAGGCTAAGGCAGTGAAGCCTGCCCGGCATAAACACGCTGTCAGGTGTTGACAGAGAAACTGTTCCATAACAAAAGCAGCGGCGCTTGAATGAAGGCTGTCAGTTTGAGTTAGGCTTAAACAATCCAGTGATAATTGTTAGAGCGGGCATCATCAAACAGCAGTGAGTGTTGTCCTGCAGAGGATTTTAAAGCTAACTTTAGGAACTAACTGAGGATTAAGACAAAAAGCAGAGCTAGAAATGGTGCCCACAGCAAACCGCCATGAGTAATGTCTCCACGGAAGGGAATTCTGGGCTTTGGAGTTGTTGTGACATGGCTGACTGCTGTGTGGCACGCGAAGTGGGATTCAGGACGTAAACAGACCTGTCTCTTTGTGCCGGAAGCTCACATTCCCAAACTTCTTCCTGCAGGAATGTCACGCCAGTTGCAAAGACAGACTGGTTCTGCGTAATCCTCATCAATGGGCATTCTGTGTTAAGATTTTGCATTTGACAAGAGTCATGAAATAAAAAACTAAAAAAATGGGGAGGGAAAGTGGAGTTGAATGTCAAACTGGAAGTCCCTGGGAAACAGGTAGTTTTCCCTCAGCTCCAAAAAAACAAACAATAGTCAAAACTGCTACACTTACAATAAATAATATAGTGATAATTATGATCAACCTTGTGGCTTTTTATTCAGATTTCAACATCAACAGTTATTTTTAACTGTCTTTAAATCTAATTTTAATAATCACACCTTTTATATTTCTTTTGATTGTTTTTTTTAATGTTTTATGTAAAGTTTTTGAATTGTCTTGAAGTGTGCTGTACAAATAAACTTTCCTTGCCTTTGCGCTTTGCTTTTCAAGCTTTTGTCTAAACTAAGCACAGCTGAGATTCTTGTGTATCATAAGAGCTCAGATCTAGAAATATGGAAATTACCTTTAAAATGAATCAAAATGCTTCAGCCCCATACTCTTGAAATAGAAAAACCTGATTTAAGTCTAAAAAAACTCATATTTCACTGTAAATTTGGGTTAGATTTTATGGATGTTATTTTAAAGTTCAACAAATGTTGACAAGTTAGACTAGAATGCATTGTTATTATTTTGGAAACTAAAAAATAGATTTATAATTTAAGAATAAGTGCTAGTTTTAGATTTTATAAGGATTTCTTAAGATGGGCTAATTTGTACTAAGATTGTATTCTCATTTTGTCCATATTTTGTTCTAAAATGAGTCACTTCCACTCACTACACTTATTTTGAGTAACTGTAAATAAACTACAATTGGGTACATAAAAGCAAAAAAAAAAAAAAATACAAAGTATTTTCTCAGAACAAGCAAAAAGACACATATTATTGGGCTTTATACCATTCACTCTGAAGTAATTCTATCAAACAGCTTTATAGCTTGTTTTTTGCTTCTTGAATGCTGTGGAACTCCATTTCTCTAGATTATGATATCTTATTTTAAAATTTCTCATTAGGTAAAAATTGCTTGCTGCATGGACAAATAATTGTACTACTTTCTAGTGATTTTTTCCTTAAGATTGGCACTTTTTCTATTTTTAGGCTACTTTTTTTTCAGAGATCATTTGTTGATTGCATCGCATGAACTTTGAATTTTTTGTTGTAATATTTGAAAAAATGTCAGCAGTAAAAACCAAAAGCATCAAACTGACAACTTAATCAGTATCAGCTACTGTTTAGTTTTTACAACACAATGTGGGCGGCAGTCACAGGCTCTCTAGACACAGCTCCATTCACACTTTATCAGTTCCAATTTCTCAATGTCAGCGGCAACTTTTAAGAACACAGCTAAGATTATTTAGGACATGATCAGGCTTTGTTAATCAGCAAATAAAAGGAAATGCGTTCCAGTAAAACAATCTCTGTCAACATAAATCACGTCATTTTTTTTCCCCATAAATCTGTATGTCAGTGCTTTACATTGTTAAATCATCGAGAAGTAATTCTTCTAAGAATGAGGTCGCCACACAATGATGGAAAATATCACCAATGGCAAATAAACTGTTAGACATAAGTGAACTTTGAACAAAACAATTACAGTTTCAGCATAAAACTGACTTTGAAATGGAACATGATGATTTACTGTTGGTCATATTAAGATATTAGGATGATAAATCACCCTGCAGTTCTTTCATGCTTTGAATAATAATAATCAGCTTCTGATTAGACCTTTAAGGCCACAATGTGGACTGCATTTACCCACTATCAGAATTAGTTCCTGGCTCACTAATTTCAAAAAGAACAATATGAGAGGATTGCAAAGCTACCATCCTATTAGTTATCACACATTTGAGTAAGAAAAAAATGTAATCTCTCCATTTGATCGTTTTCTTTCTTTTTGTGCTTCAAAAACTAATTTAGGACCTGTCCAAGAAAAGTTTGAGACGTTTATGCCTCTTTGACTAATTCAAGAAGTTCCTACGAGTAAATCTAAGCAAACATCTTTAAAATTTCAGAGGTTTTCATGTACATGAGGAAAATAGGAAGACTTGTTTTCAAACCTCCACATCTATAAATTTCCTTAATTATCTTCAATTTACTTTCATTGTTCACTATAATTTAAACACAGTCCTTCATTTATTACTATGCAGCAACAAGCAAAGACTGGCTTTATGCGATGGGCAGTTAGATGGAAGAATATTGCTGAATATTCAATGTCATAACTGCAAAAACCAGAAAAACGTACTTTTTCTCTGAATATAAAAAAAACTTTTATGTTAAAAATAAACGTACAAAGAATGAAACTGTCAAACCTTTCCCAAGTATGAACACCTTAGCTCCCATCCCCTCTGCTTTTGCCCCGGTCTGTCAACAAAAAAGAAAGCAAGAAGGATGAACAGCATTTAATATAAATTATATATGTTATTCTACTTGTACTGATGACAATTTTTTTTTTCTTCATAAAAGGCTCATTCATTCACATTTGTTTCCCAAAAAATGCATTCATGGACTCATGATGTGCCTTCAGGTGCAGCACCAGCAATCTGGTATAAAGGTAAGAAAGATAACGTGGAAGAACAGGCGGAATGGATTTAACTCTGACAGCAAAAGAAAACAAACAAACAAACGCTGCCTTTGCTCTTCAGGAAACTGTTTTTGACTCAAGCAGACAGTGACACTGGCTTTGATGCAGATCACAGGTGTTTCAGAAAGCACCAGTCTCCCTATAATTTGCCCCAAATTACAGATTAGATTCCTTTAAAAAAAAAAAAACGAGTTTATCAGCTAAACTTTAAACAGTAAAAGAAAAGAAAGGCAAACTCCTAATTTCTATTTCATTGGAAATAATCTCAGATTCAATGCTTTCTGACAACTAAATAACTGAACTTTTATGTATTAAAATTTTGTGAAAAATGTCAATCAAAAAGATTTCTTGCAATTTATATTTACTGTGCCCAAAATCTATGTTGTGTTTCTCATCATTCACGAGAAAAAAAAAAAGTGTTTTCCAAATGTTAAAATGCTCATTTTTAATTCTTGTACAATAATTATCAAAGTTCTGACTTTAATTTGGAATTAAAGATAACTGCATTTTTTTATTTGTTTGCAAAAATTGGAATGTTGTTCTTTGGGCCCTTTTTGGTTAAGCAACTTTCCTCTAAGGTACAGAGTTCAACAAAAACTGCAGAAACTGAATCACAGGGGCCTCATTCACATTGTAGTTACAGATGTTGCAGATTTGTATTAGAAAACAGAAATATTTTCTCATTAAATCCAACATGATGTTGTTCTCGCTGCTCAGCAGACTGTTTAATCCAAACTGAAGGTGTTTCTCTGTTGTTCTAACCAGGGTTGTTAAACCCAAAGCTACTCTGCTTAAAACATATTCCCCAAAGACTCAGTGGTGGTCTTAGCACAGAAGCAAAAAAAAAGTCAATTTTAATGGAAAGTCAATATTAGTTTGACATTTGTATGCTGTTCTTTACATTTACATCCTTTAAGTTATGGTATTGTAGCATGCCCAAGAAATGTTCAGCACTTTTTGTCCCTTAGTTTTCTTAAATATTCAGATGATCAAAAATGATTCTTAATCACTAAAGCAACAAATGGGGTAAAAACATCTAAATAGTAGTATATTAAATGTTATTAATTATTTTATTTAAAATGTTAAATTGCTGTTCTTTGAGGCAAATGACAATTTACTCAATTATTTATAACAATCAAATTTTAACCCTTTATAGCATTTTTGCGGCTTGTAGTCAAATTTAATGCAAATTAAATGTGATAAAAGTATTATTTCATGAAACAGTGACGTTGGCTCATCTAAGCAACAATATATTTTGCCTTGTTGCCACAAAAAATTATATTTTAGATTAAAAATTATGAGCAGAAACCCTTTGGGTTTCTTTTATTAAACTAACAAACATGCAATAACATAAAAAAAATCTAAATAAACTAAGACAGAAAGGTTTTTGAGTTTGTAGGAAAAAAATGAAAATGATGGGATGGTCAAGTTGTTCTAAATCTGTTTATCTTATCAGAAATGTAAGTCAAATGACTTTCTGAGGTGACGTTCAGAGCGAGCTGCGTGGCTCAGGAGAGGATCTGCTTTGTCCCATGTGTTTATGCTGCCTGCTTCCTGTGTGGCAGCTCAGGAACCAGCGAGGGAAGAAACATTGCCGTGCGAGACCAATCAAACATAAACACTGAACAATAAATATTGAACTTTCCTCCAAAGATTCAGTTTTATGGTGTCTTCCAAATGCCATCCAAGGACAGCAGAGTACTGGAACCGATAAACTTGCTGCTTGATAAATCATCACCTCAGCTTGCTTCCTTTAGACATTATCTAAATGAGCTCTGACCTTTCTGGTTGAGTTATGGTCATTAAGAAGCTTTGTTATCTCCTTCACAGGCATATCTCGAAGTGAAAGTGACGTTTATGACACAGATCTTTCTCTATTGGACAACTATTAAGCTGTGTGTTTATGTTAAATAATACGCCGTCTACCCACTTCCCGGAGCTGACGCCGTGACCAGCAGGGGCCTTCACTTGACTTGCTGTTAGTATTGAACTTTGAATGGGAGCTAAGCAGCACTTTTTTTTTAAAGTTTGTGGATTTTTTCCTTATCACACTACAGAGTTTGCATCTGCCTTTCCACATCTCCAGGGTGGTCTCTCAGCGTAATACCGGTGATGGTCCAAGAATATGTGGAATACTGTGGAAAGGCTTTAACCAGATAGGAATCACCTCATAAGCAGGACCGATAAGGCAAGATGGTGTAAAAACGGGTTTGAGAAACTAGAGGTTTTTTGCATTATCCATAATTCCACTTCTATTCCAGTACCTCAGCGACAACAAAAGAAGAAATACAATAGATTTGTGTCCCTGCCCCATCTCCACTGTCTCTGACCTGGACCTGGACCTTTGGGGAATGAAGGGGATCAAGGAGAAGGCGGGGTCTCTTCGTGGCTACCCCATTTCCTGTCTTCAACACAAGCTCTAATTAGAAATTTGGGTGGCCTTGTTTATTTACATGGTTGAAATGTGGCGAGGATGTATTTATATTTTCATGGCGAGTTCTCAGCAGTGCTGCGTTACAAAACCTTCCCTTGAGATTGTTGTGGGAGAGCAGAGAGAGCAGTACAGAGTATGTGTGCAGCTTGTTTCTTCATGTACGGAGGGGACGGTGGCAAAAGCTGGCTGAGGTCAAATTTTCCTCAAAGATGTAACTGTTTTAATAACAAGGTGGGATTATTTGCAGAATAAAAGCTTTGCTGGTATTTTATGAACAAAAAAGGATTTTTTTTTGGCTTCCATGAATAATAAATACATGGAATACAGATATAAATAAATTCCTATTGTGCAAATATCCATGCCTGTATCAAAAAGGATGCAAACTACATATATGTCAGTGACACTTTGGCTCTTAAATACCCCACAATGCTTCAGTTAAGTCTACAGTTTCACAAATTACATACAAGCCCCAAACCATCAAACCTAAAGGCCTCTCGGTCCCATAGATGGACAAAAGCTAACTATACTCCAGTGTGTCACAGTGGTGGCACTGTGTGTTTATCTTTTAGACCCAGGACTGCAGCGTTTTGAAGGCGCAGCTTTTCTTGTGGAGCCATGGCTGCAGAACGCCTGGACCTGGCTTTGATAAAGTAAACATGTGAGCACACACTCACATATGTACGCACAAGAACCCCACCGTCCTCCTCCCTGCCCGTCAGCTGCAGACCACACACCCAGACCACACAGAGTCTGAGAACAGCCCGAGTCACTCTCACGCAACGAGGCCGATGGGCTGTCAGTCTGACCACTGAGTCTACAAGTCACTTGATATGAGCGCACAGCATGTCTGCTCTGAGAAACAGAAATCTTTAAAACTCCTGTAATAAATAAATCCTAATTTTGACAGATATAATCAGCCAAAATCTACTAAAACTTCACAGTTTGCAAGCATATTGGTGTGTATTTTTTTTTCAATAATGTAAATAGCTCCCAATGGCTTTCTAATGCATCAGTCAAGAGGTTTTCCCCTTTTTACCTGCATCAAACAAACGAAACAGAAGATACACCGCACCCTGCTGGTCATTTATATTACTACGTAAGAAGTCTATTGAAAACATCATTCCTTTTTTCTCTGCTTGACAAAAATCCACATTGAAATGTTTAATAATGCATTTGTTTGATACATTTAACCTCCAAAGCTCACAATCCAAATAAACAGGCGTGTCTTGCACCAGAGCCAGATAATTCACCACACAGTGCCGCTTATCAACTCTTATCTGTTTACACTCATGTCCGAAGTCATCTTATGGCAGCTTTCCACTGCTGCTCCTCATCCGACAACTGTTACAGCTTTCCTGCTATCATAATGCTTCAGGTCAAAGGCATTGTTGAATGAAGACACTTGCATAAACAGAGACAGCTGAAAACAATTCAATCTGATTAATTGCACAGATAAAAGTTTTATTTCCCAGTAATGGAAGCCATTCTCACGCATCCTTTTGATTATATTGAAAGAATGCTTTAAGAAAACACAAGTTTAGTTTAAATTATATCATTTTAAAATAAACTTTTACATTTAGTTAGAGGAAGCACAATTTATTACTTTTTCCCTGAGCTTTTGCGTCACAGATCTTTTATAATAATCATCTATCATTAGTGCATTGACATATATTTGGAACTGTTTAATGAAAACATCCCTGCAGTGCAATTTAAAAGTCACCTCAAGTAAAAACTCTCTGACCCCATGAATAAACTGATTTTCTTTTTTTTTTTTTAGGTTAATCAATTTTTTTAAAAGTTCTTTTTAAGTTTTTAATGTCCTTTCTGCATGACCAGCAGATGTCAGCAGAGCATTTTAACACATTTATTGAAAGCATTTCTTTAATTCCTTCCCTTGAGTAGTGCAGCACTAACTACTATGTTACCGGCACAAACTACTGTAGGCTTCTCAAATGATAAAAAGCAGAAGCTATCAAAAAAACATCATTATAAGAAGCTAAACCTTCTTCGATTCCTGAAAAGTTTAGTCCTTTGAAAAATCTAAATACACTCACGTTTTAAGAGGTTTAGGTATCAAAAAGCAAAGTTAGTGCCAAATTATGAGAAAGTAGGAAATGGTCAATGTGTCTTCTTTAGTTTGCAAAAACTCCGATTGATTTAATGTCTTTTGGCCTTTAAAATATTTAATGAACATGCAACAATATGAAACTGTGTACCTACCTTGTTTTTTGGAGGATGTGTGATCAGTCTTCATTGGAGTATTCATCAGGGGGTTTTTTAAGTTTCTTTGTAGAAACTACAAGTTTTTTATGATTTTTTCTGCTCCTGATTCACAGCAATTTAAAAAAGAATTACAGTTTTCACACTTTTAATCACAATTTTCTTAATATATGTCCTCTATCATTAGGAAAACAAGAACATGTTAAAAACACCAAAAACACAATTGTCATTGGAGTAGGTCTTTAAATATCATATGTCTTCATTTGACATTTTTTGAAAATGAAAGGTATTGCTGTGCACATGAGGTTTTTTTCAATCAATGTTCAACATATCAATAGGAAAAGCATAAATGACTTTTTGTGCTTTTATTTTGAAACTAGTTAAATTTCCATTTTTCAAAATGATCAATGAGGTCTTTCTGAGAGATTTTTGCTGAAAAATTAAAAACTGTTGAATATAAGTTATACACCTTTTTTTCACTTTATGTTCCTCTTTTTTACATTTTAAATCCAATCAGTCAAATTCCCAACAGTTGAAGAAACAAACTGCAAAATGCCTTTCCTTTTTGGAGAAAGTTCAAATGGTTTCATTTTCTTGTCATTAGAGATGTATTGAAGAAGCATCTAATGACTAAACTTTCTGCTTCTGAGTGCAGACTGTGTCACTCAGAGCAACGGTCCGAAAAGGCGGAAAAACTGAAGCCTGACTACAAATTATCCTGCTTCCTGCAGAGGGGGAAACACCACAGCCAACGTGTGAATGTTTTTCTTTTCTTTTTTCCTTCGTGTTTTTTGTGACTCTTTCATTCTTTTTTCTCCCTTTATCTGCAAATGTGGTGAGCTCAGATATGAAACCACAGTGAGCATATTGGTATAGTTTCAAACATGTTTATTTTGAAATAAATCTCACATTCATTTTGATACCCCAAAACATCCACAACACCACAATTGTTGGAATATTTTACAATTTTGCAAATTTTTGCAAAGTTTACTTTGTATTGTAAACAATGACATAAGATGAAAACATTTTAGACTGAACGTTCAAGGCAGGATTTCTTCATCTTTTTATCACATTTATTTTAATTTATATATTACATCTTTGCACAGTTTTTCCTTGTACCTCCCAGTCTTGAGCTGCTATAATTTGTTTTCAAAACACAATGAAAATGATTCTGATCTTAATTAAAAATGTTTTGTACGTGTGAAAGATATAGAATCCCATTGGTGCAGCTCAGATGAAATAGACCTGTGTGCAAAGAGTAATCTAATATTTCATATATTTTTGCAATTTCAAGGATATTCTAATGACACATGTTGGAAAATACTGCAGAATTCCAGTGTAAAAATGGAAATGCATGCTCATTTTATTCACACCGTGTGTACAGACGTTGATGCTCTGCTCTAAGCCGCCCATGCTCAGTTTGTGTGAATTATAAAAGGGGAACAACAGCAGCAGCTTGAGGAGGATGTCTTTTTTGCACTGATATGCCAAAACAACATGGTGAAAATGGCTTTTGAGAAAGTTCTGTTGTAGGTGGGGAAGTCACGTTTCATACTCGGTCCAAAAATGTCCAATCCTGATAACAGTAATATGACAACTAACCACCCACATGCACACACACCTGGTGCATTCCTTTATGACAAAACGTTTACCACAACAGCATACTGTACATCCAGTTCACTGATTTTTTTCCCCCCAATGCGTTTACTGTAAACAAATGACAAAGAAATGACAAAGAGTCAGGTCATGTGACCACATATGATTAAAAACTGATTTATGGCTTCTGGGGAAAAAAAGAAGAAGAAGAAGAAGAATTCCTGTCTGTGATTTTGGTCAGATTCTGCGAAAGTGATGTGTGTGAAGGAAGTTAATGCAGAGATCGAAACAATGGACCACAGAAGAAAAACAACAAAACCTCCATCCTTCGCAGTAATTGTACCGCCACAAAATAAAAACTTTTCTAAAACCCTAAATCATCAAATATTGATGTTATTCAGGAAATAATATCTACTATTATATTAAGTATTAGTACAACTGTTTAGGAATTTAATTAAGGAACCAGTGACTTGTCATGTAAAATATAATGGACATTAAATGTAAATAAATATATATTAATAAACGTCAGGCCAGAGACACATTCAAATAAATGTTGAGAGACAGAAAAAGTTTAAATGTTTTACAACACCACGCAGAAGAAAAATGTTGAAATGAAAATTATCCAACCATTCCATTCACTGATGATACAGATTCTCTTCAAGGCCTAGTTTTACCTAGAAATAATTACTTCATCTCACAATTTTCTACCAAAGACAACCAAACACTTTTCTTTATGTAAAAACTCCAGGATCTATGCATTTTATCATAAGCAAACATAGAAACCAGGGTGCCGTAAACCTTTGAGCTTTCAGGCAGAACTACATGAGGGTCACCGAAGCCCAGGAAAACTTCAGGAAACTTTTATCACTCAACCTTATAGCATATGCAGAAACATAACTTGAGGATAATTTTTCCACAAGGAGGAAACTGAGCTTATGTTTGTAAAGAAAATAAAACTGCAAAGTTTGTTAGGCACAAATTCATTAAACAAACAGAGAGAAACAGACAATGTGTACTGTCAAGTCCATCAAAGCCTGTCCACAAAAGAAGTACAAATACACACAAAACCACTGGAAGTGTGTATTCTGTCTAAAATAAACAAAGTAAAAGTAAATACATTCTAAATTTTACTAATGAAGCACATATCTATTCTATGTAGTCTCCACATAGTAAACAAGCTGTGGTGTCACCGCTCAAAATTATTCTTAAAATGTAATTGTTTCAGATCTAACTCTAAAAGTTAAAAGATTAGTTTGATTTAAAACACATTTAACGTTCAGAACCAAACTACTTCATTCTTTACCAAGAAAAGCCAATTTAGCAGTTTGACTCGCAAGTATTTACTGCTGCCGATTGTCAAGATCCTTGTTCAAATAAAAAAAAAAAAATTAAGTTAACTTCTAAACTTTTAAAACAAAGTGCGTGAGTTTATCTGTTTCACGAAGCAAAGCAAAGCAAGGACAAAAGCCTGAAAATTTTCAGCAGCTAAAATATTACTTTCAACTTAAACAGACACCAACTTCTCCTTAGAAACTGCAGGCATCATACCATCAGCAGTGTAAATAAATTGTTTGTCTCACAATTGTTTTCTGTTACTGACATCACATTCTACATTTGTCAACCGTTAAGGTAGCTGTTAAATGGGCAGACATAAAGGATACAGTTTTATTTGTAACCATTTCTCCCTCCTAAGTTGAAATAGTTTCACTCTCATTTTTGCTGGCTGAGTCCAACTATGTAAGGAACTTTCTATACGGACACTTCATGCATGGGAACCAGAGAGCTCCTCTCTGTCTGAACCTGCATCCTAACCAGAAAGGTAGTTTTTCTTCCCACTCGTGATGCCACAAGTTTCACATCTAGAGGAACAGATAAGTTTTGAGATTAGTATCATTTTCCAGTCAATTTGGGTTTACACTTGACAAAATCTTTGACCTAAAGATTTCTCAGACAAAATGCGTGAATGAGTGACCACTTGAGAAAAATACAGCGCCCAGATGCCGATCCTAAAAAGCTAAACTATGGTCAATTTTAAAATTACCCTGGAATTTTGCATTATGCCAGAATTTAGGATGTCTTGAATGAACAAATGCAAGGATTGCAATTATATCTCAGTTGGTAGGGACTGCTGGTGACTGGTGTAGACATCAAAACTGCAACAAAATGTGAAATGAGCATCAACTTTCACTTGGAATCACACTGCAGAGGTGTCAAACAAATATCTCACTAAAACCTAGTAAACTTGGAGGAATGTCAAATTGAATTTCTGTCCACAATCAGCAGCAACTTCATTAATGAAATCTCAATCACTCCTCAAGCTGTCCACCATTTTCCTACTCTTACTTAAAAAATGAAATAAAAAACAAATTAACATGATTTTAAATTGGGCTCACATTTTTTATAAATATTTAGAGACTCAGTGGGAAATTAGGTCAGTCCAGTGTGAGATTCTATCTTTAGAAAATACTAATTTAGAATAAACAAAATAATACACTTAAAGATAAAACGCAGCAGCTAAAATAATACAATGAAAACATTTAAAAAAAGTTATTTTTAAAAAAAGTAAAATGGAAATTTTCTTCAGTGACAAAAACAATCATGCAGTCAACTGATTTGAGAGAACAGTGAGCATCTATTCAGCCTGGTTTATCTTTTAGATGTATCAGTGTTTGTGTTGGGGGGCCATTCTTCCTGTGCACCTGTGCTGGTGCTTCCTGTTTGCCCCACACTCCCCTTTGGCCCCCCAGCCCCCATTCCCTCTGCACCCTCAAACTGCATCCTTCACATTGTCACGGTAATATTTGTAGAAAGAAAAAAAAACGATTTCTCCCTTCACAGACACAACAATGAATCGATGTGCAAGAAGGAACAACAGGGTCTTCCCCATCTTTACCCCGCAATGGTGTCGCTTACTGTACACGAACTGCACTCACAATGAGAGAGAAAAAGCCACAGCTATATGTGTGTGCGTTTGTGCTCATGTGTGTGTACAGGCATGTCACTCCTGGATGTGCTGTAGGGGTCGCTGGGAAGGATAGTCAGTGCCTGAAGAGGGGTTCTGTTCGTGGATGTGATCGTAGGTTCGAGGGTAGTGACCCACGTTCTGCTGGTAATAGTAGACCAGTTTCCTGGCAAACATTGGCTCCACCTACAAGCAAACGAAGGCAAAGCAAGTTTTTTTGTGTAGCACATTTCATGTACAAAAACAATTTACATAAAAGATTAATAGAAAAAAAACAAAAAAAATAGTAAAGATGTGATCATTAAAATAACATTTAAAGAAAGTTAAAAAAAAAACTGTATTTAAATCAAGCATAGATAAACAGATGAGGAAAACTTCTGAAGACAAACTGAACCAAATGCAGCTGAGAACAGGTGGGCCTTTAACCTGGATTTAAATACACTGTTTAAAGTGTTTCAGCTGATGTAAGGCTCTCTGGAAGTCTGTTCCAGATCTGTGGAGCATAGAAGCTGAATGCAGATGCTCTATGTTTGGTTTTGATTCTAGGAAATGACAAAAGATTGGATCCAGATGACCAGAGAGGACTGGCTGGTACATACTGGCTCAGAAGATCAGTCACATTTTTTTTTTTTTTGGTAGTCCTGTATAAACACATACAGCAGTCAAGTCGACTAAAGACGAAAGCATGAACTAGTTTTTCCAGGTCCTGCTTATAAATCAGATCAGAAATTAATCTATTAATTGTAGATAGGTTATAAATAAAGACATAAATGGGAAATATTGCTGGTTCTTTGGGCTAGTATGACAAAGCATTTTGCTTTAGATGCAACATATCAGTTTTTTTATTTGTTTATTTGCTTGCTTGTTTAGTTTGTTGTGTTGGAATTAATTAATTATTCTGTGGTTCTGTCTTTTGCCATGGACCTCGCCTCTGCCTCGTCTCGCACTCCCAGCTGACCTTCAGTTTGATCTGGATGAAGCCCATCTGCGACACTATTCATACACGTAGTTGTAATTTAAACATGTAGTCCTGTCTGTCCTGGGAGAGGATCCCTCCTTCATGTGGACATCCCTGAGGTTTCCTTTTTTTTCCCTCATGATAGGGGTTTTTTAAGAGTTTTTCCTCACAGAGAAGCAGGGTCTAAGGGCAGGGATGCTGGTTTAGCTTAGTCTGTTGAGTTTAGTCTAGCAACTAGCTATTGTTTATATTTCATGACTGGCTTTGTGTTCTTTTGTCTAAATACTAGTGTGAGGCCCATTGAGGCGGTTATGGTTGTGATATTGGCCGATATAAATAAAATTGAATGAACTTGTTTGTTTATTATTTATTTATCTCTAATGTCACACAATTACTAAAGATTTATTTCTTTGCATATTTATCAATTCTATTTAAAATGTCTGAAAGGAGTACAAGTGCATGGAACTCAGTACCTGAGAAGATTAAATTGCAAACAACATACAAGGCCTTCACAAAAAAATATGGAAATCCTGGCTTGTCAAGACTAAAAGAAAAACCTATTTTAATACTGTGATTAAATGTTGTGTTGTTGTATTGTTTTCTATTTGCATAGTAAGTCTTTGTATGTGTTTTTTTTTTGTATATGTATTTGTGCTCCTTTACATAATTTAGTAATAATAATACTAATATTTTAGTAGTAGTATTTTTTATTGCAGAATAATGCTCTTTTATCAGAATGATAAATAATGAATATCTTTATATAAGAATTTAATTTGAAACCAGAAGTTTAATGCTCATAAATGTTTACTTTTACATGGTGGTATTTTTGGTTACATACTTGTGCAGTGATCATTTTCCTTGAACGTTGTGGGTCCGGATACTCATCTCCAAAACACAGGACCACCTGGTGTCGGGGCAGATGCCTACCATTGTGGGCAAAATCTTGCAGGTCTGGAAGTAGAAGAGTGAAATACATCAGCGTTTGCATAAACTTTAAACTTTATGAGTCATGCATGTCACATTAAGCATGCTTAAGCGAAAGCATTCAAAGGCTGCCTTCATGACCTTTTCCCCGATCACGATGACTATTTCTGGAAACTACTGATGTGGATGATGGAAATTTAACATGAAATGGCACAAAAAACACTATCTTGTCATGCACTGTGGTGGACCACAGAAGGTGGGTGGGGACTTCACACACTTTGGCCCCCTGCTGAGAAAAACGAGCGACTTGTTTGTGCTACTTCAACACTGACTGAGGGACTTACCAGCTGAAAGCCTCAACAGACTTTTCTAAAGCATCATCACATCTGTTATTGACAGACATGATCAATAACCACAAAAATGGTTAGACTGTAATTGGTTGAAGCTGCTTTTTTTTATTGAAAAAAAAAATGTTTAGAATAGCACAAAATAAAGAAAAAATGGCTACACATTAGTGCTTACCAATAAGGAACTGATGGGTGTCGAACAGTTTGCACGGCTGCTCCTTCTCCAGCTTGTTGGGTTTATCCATAAATTGGGCCAGAGGTCCCTCCCAGTAAATTCTTCCCTGACAAAGACGCTTGGCGTACATCCCATCGGCTGTCATCCACAGAAGTACCCCCTTCTCCAGTATGTTAGGAAGCATATCAGCACCCTGTCTCTGGGACTCGGGATATGGAAACGGAAAAAGAACCACTTCTGCTCCGCTGTGAAACTTGTCCTCTGAACATGGGGATGACGAGGATGGAGAGGATGTGGAGGAGGAGGTGATCCTACAACCTTCTGGGTTAGTGACAGTAACTTCCTTTACCAGTGACTCTCTGTAGTATAAGGACACATGCAGACTGAAATCTGAAAGAAAGTCAAACTATTAGAATGTTTGTCATCCTTAGATTGTCCTCTAAACACGCCTTTTTTACATCCACGATGAAGTATTACTTCCTGATACTGATTTTCTTAGCATAAAACCTGCTTTAACATCAACATCAGGAGTTGCTGTACATGCCGCTTACCTGTTGTAACGCTGTTGTGGTCCACTGCATACAAAGGGGGTTGAGACTCTGAAAGGTAGGTGTGGAATGAGAGCTGAAAACCTGTATTAAAAGAAAGAAATTAATCCCCAAAAAAACTTTTGAATGTAAATGTAAATATGAAAGTGATTAAAGAAGAAGATCATTATTTCTTGGTTAATTCGAATCAATGAAAGAAATGAATTATAATTGTTTTACTTGCCAAATCTAACCTGCAGATTTTGAGTAAAGTGTTAAGGTTCATCTTTTAATTTATTTTTAAAGTGTTCCCTTTGTTCTTTAAATTAGGCCGTTTTTAGCCAAAATCTCCTGACTAACAATGATTTGAATAAAGAAACAGTCAAAATTGCAATTTTAAGCTTAATTGTACTAATTTATATTCTTCATTAGCAGTAAAATACCACCACATATTGAAATCACAAAAAAAAACTTTTTCATCACACTGGGTCTTTAAGATATGGATTTTTTTTGAAAAATATGACATGAAAATGACTTTAAAATTCAGCAATGATTGGGCGTCTTACCATTTTCTGCATGTGACCCGGGCCAAGCCCGGCTGATCGATGGTGGGTAGGGACACTGGCTGTACTGCAGTTCTGCATGTGGCCCATGTAAATGTGGACTGGACAGAACTTGCTGCTCTGGAGAAGGGTGGTAATCCCTCCAGTCCCTTCGCTCTTGAGAAACTACAAAAGGTACCTGGGGGCAGCAGGGAGGCTCACTCAGAGAAGAAACTAACCAGGGTTGCGTTGTAACTTGTGCATCAATCTGAAGTTATAAACAGCAGGTACTGAATAAAAAAAGGTGCTGACCTGGTTGCGCAGTGATGTGTAAGGCGGAATAAAGCTAATGGCATTGGCCTGCGGTGGCATCTCCTCCATACTGCTCATTTTCATTTCTGGAAATGTTTGAAAACAGAAAAAAAGTCTTCACACTGCAAATATAAAGATTCAACTCTGGTTGGAGAAAAATCTATTTTAGCAAAATTACATTCTTTTGCAGGGTAAGGAAAAATTGTGTGGTGCATAATTGAGCACTTAGATAAATTTAGTAGCCTGAACAGTGAATGCATTTCATGCACTGGCTGAGCAGAGCTATTTTCATTTGAGGGTGATTTGCAAAGCATGTACACAGAGAAAAAAAAAAAAAAAGAAAAACAACTTAGTGCGCGTAGATCTTGTTTATGAGAATCAAGTGTTCATCCTGATGACAAAAACTGCTCTGGTGTGACCAAAGCTGCTGTATGATGGTAGAGACTTGGTTATGCAAGGCCTGAGGTTGTCTGGCTGTCTTTTAAGCAGCTCGCGCTAAGTAACCGAAGCCCTCTAAAAAAAGCACTAGGGCTTTTTGGTTCATGCTTTGGCTTCCTTTGTGCTTCCTGCCTCATCCGACTCAACAGCAGCAGAGCAAATGTGGCACACAAACTGTGTGAAAATGCAACAGTGCTCAGCAGTTGCAGAGAAATCTTTGCTGCAAACTTTTGATTCAACCCATAGCTCATTTCACTTTAAGAACCATCTTCTAAACCTGATGCTACACTTCCTGTTGTATGGGCAGTTTTCTATACTCACCCTTTTTCGCTCCTTCTGGAATTATTCTGTAAACTTTATATGGATCTGAGATGTCCAGTTGGCTTCTCTCCACTATTTCATCAAAGTCGTTGCTTTTATTAAGGGCACAGCGGAGTCTGGTTTTCCATGTGGGGGGGTCTGGTTTGTCAATACCTTCCTTGTATTTTCCCTTGAACATTGCCCATGCCTACAAAAAAATTCAATTGATTTATTTTTTTTAAAAACTTCCTTTTTCACTTGAGACCAAAAAAGGAAACCAAACTGTCCTTTTTCAAGAAAATGTTATCAAACTCGGCTCTTGAACTGTTATGAACATCACATTTGGGGTGAAAAGAGAGCATGCCAGACCTTGAACAGCGCAGCATCCTCTTCTCGGTTGTAGTCTTGTTTCCCTGCGTGTTTCCACGGAATTCTAAAGATGGTTTTCTCCTCATTTTCCCAAACCAAGCCGGGATATCTCCTGCTGTCTATCTGATCAATCAGCCACTGTCTCAGCTTTCCATTGCCACAGCTACCTGGCACGCTGCTGTCTTCATCCAGGTTCATCTCTGCAAAGGAAAATAGCAAAAAGTTTCACATTAATTGGAAAACATGTTCCTTTCTGAGAGCTGATTTAGAGACATAAAAACTGACAATTCCTGTTAAAAGAGCGTTAAAAAAGTTGATTACTTAAGTTCCACATGCTGGCCAACAAGCCTCAGTGCCACAGCTGCATTATCGCTTTTACTTCACACAAGTGGTGACTAACATTTTGGGGGACAATCCTATACAAAACATAGGGGAAGTGAGTCATAAAAGGAATCACGTGTGGCCGTTCTGTGTCATAGAAACGTGACTCATTTACATGAATAATTGTGCATCAAGCAACTTTTTATTCAAAAAGTAAAACTTTGCACGGATACAATTTTAAATGTTGTCTAAATATTGCCAAAAATATATGTATTAGGTTTACATTTTTCAGATGAATGCATCGCCTAAAGCTGAGGGACATTTTTTGGTTTTAAAGGAGCTTACCTTTAGATCCGCAGGGCCCCCCACTGCAAGCTTCTGGCGGGGATCTCGGGGTCCTGCTCTTAAACCTTCTCACATCTTAATTTTTCAGGGAGGAGCTTCTGGGGCTTAGAGAACTTCAAAAAGAGATGTGCTGCAAGTTGGCGCATTCACTTCTCTGAAAGCCTAAAGGCGCCCACGCAGTGGTGTCGTGGGGAATCCCTCTAGTGACACCCTGAGTGCAGATCACAACGGAATGGAACAATTTAGTTCCCATCATTAAATACTCCCCCCCAAAAAAATTTTAAAAACACCTAAAAAGGAAAATCTGGTTCAAACAAACATCTACTGATAGATGGTTGTTAGAAAACAAATATATATTTAAGTCATTGTCAAAAACTGCCAGTGTACGATTAAAACAACAAAAAGTCAGAAAAAACATACCTTAATTTAAATTAAAAGATGATTTCAAGTGTAAAACATTTGTAACACTGCCCTCCAGTGGCCACTTATACACATCTGTTTGCACATTAAAACATTTCTCCCTTAAGTTAAAGGATTGTTTTAATAATTCATACTTTTATTTATGTTTTTTTCTGATTTCTGAGTTTAAAACTCAACAGAGCCAAAAGTCTTGTAAGATCATGGTGGCTTGATGCTTCCATGCATGACCTTCGCTGCTCATCAGACAAACAGGAAGAGACCCAGGAAACGGCGCAGAACAGCACACAGACACAGTTAGTGTCAGCAGCCACCGACCTCATGTAGCTTTTACCTCTATTCAACAAATTAAAATCATGACACAAAAATGAGGTAAACGAACAAATCTCATATGTTTAACTTTTACTTAAAAAACATCTATTTGCAGTTTACATGTTTTTTTAGACATTCGATTCAGAACATTTTTACATTCATGTGCATCAACTACAGAGATAGCAGTCTGACTTTAGACCACAATAGAAATCCGCACAGCATTTCTGCATTGCACAGTACAGGCAGAGCTGCAAAAGTTGAAAATCAAACATCTCCAGACAAAATTCAGAGAAGAATGTCTTCTTCATCCTTTTCCTCATCTTTGACCTTAAGCTTTGCGGCCAGCAAGTCCCGTATGTCAGCTTCATCGTTGAAGGGGTTGTCTTTGTACTCTTTTCGTAGCCATTCCCTGAACTTAAAAAAAGAACAAAAAGAGACTTGCTTTGTTTGTTTCTTCATATCAATACTTTTGTCACAACTGCCCTTACGAGTGGATATTAGCTGTCTGCGAGTGAAAAATTGGGAAATCTGTAAATATCAAGGACGTAGACCGCTCTGTGAACCCAGCGAACGAAAATGCAAATTTTTTTCTACGGGCATGCTGACAGGTTGTAGCGACACTACTACATGTAAGGGTAAGGGGGAATTAGGGGAGATGCAGGTGTATCGTACGGACTTTTTATTTTTTTCTTTAATTTAATTTTTAACAAGCCAAAAATCTTGCGCAAGGGTCCCATTAGTGCTGTTCATGTGATAAGTGTGTACTTCTTGCATGTAGTCTGACTGTTAGAAATTAGGAAGTTAGACAAACAGCATAGTTCGTATGGGCGTCCTGCAGATACAGATAGTATGAAATCCCTGATTTGTTATATTGACCTGTTCAGCTTGGGTGGCCTCAAACTCTTGGAGCTGATGTTGGAAACTCAGATTGGGACAGGCGCAGGGCCGAACAACCCGAACAGCAGCCAGCGCCTCCTCCCAGCCCAGACCTGTCACAGTCATAATGTAAGCCACCACCAGTGTGACACTGCGAGACACTCCGGCCAAACTGTATGAGTAAACAAAAGGAAGAGCTCTAATTTAAAAAAATAAATAAATAAATTAAAACAAACAAATACGCAGTTTCCAAATTTAAATTGATGCAAGCTAATCTTTTTTATGTTACCAGTCATTCATAAAAAACGGTAATTCATGTTTGTATGGATCATACTGATTCAAAACTCTCATAAAAGCACGCTACTTCTGTACTAAATAATTCTTATGATGAATATTTAACCAATTGCACAACCTGGAAAGTGTTTAAACGATTAAAGAAAACTAATATAGTTACAAACAGGTTTTGAAATTTTTAGCATTTTTGCAGCAACCTTGTTTAGAACAGAAACTTCTTTTTCCCTAAATCTGAAGGGTTTATGTTGCCATTAGCTGTTTGAAGACGTAAACATAGCGGGAAAAAAAAGTAAGTAGATCCAAAGGATTCACATGTCTGGGTTGATATCCTGGAAGGAACAACAACTAAATCCCTAGTCTTATACCAATTCAATTATTAATCAAATAATTACATTTAATAGTCTGGCCCTGAATCCTTCTAATGGTCTGAATGTGTCTTAACTACTATTATGATTGCTATAATAATTACATAAGAGCTTTATGATAAGGATTTCTCTGTGTTAATGCTAAAAAATGCTTCATTTGGGAGACGTGAAAGTTGTTTTGGTGGATAAAACGTTTGCTCCATGTTTCAGATTCAGGATCTGTGTCAGGTTAACAATATTTTTAATAAAAACTAATTAAAACTCATGTTAGCGGTGTCAAATCCAGCAGGTGGAAAATTATGCAAAGTTTGTTTTCAAGTCAGTTAAGCTTTGTGGGATGCTTAACTGACAGTCACAGTAACATTAGTCAAAAAACAAGTTATATTTGCATACATAATGTTAGAGATTTTATGATTTTTATTATTCTGTTTT
>BSAI01000012.1:43615182-43629279 GCA_036245035.1 Adrianichthys oophorus | reverse complement strand
TTGTGTTTCTTTGCAGATTTACTAATGTTTGGGTTTTGAACCTAACACATAAACAAATACGGGCAGTGTTGTCTACCAATCAAATTGCAGAAGTTCTAGTTTACAAAGAATGTAAAGTGACAAAAACAAGTGAAACTAGTAAATGTGATAATATTTACAGATTAAATGCTTCATATACATTTGATAAATGAAAAAAAAAACTCTTGCTTTTGTAAATTAAAAATAGCTCCGTGTACTTCTGAGAAAATTCTCCCCAGCCAAAAATAACTTTTTTTACCTGGTGAGCACGACGTTGTTGCTGCACTTTGCATTTTGGGACGTTCAAAAATAGGCCTTCCATTTGTATTTAATTTCTTTGCAGCAGTAACACATGCTTCGCCTCTACCCCGTATCAGTTTATTTGAAATGTACATTATGGAAATTTCACAAAGGAATGATCTAGAACAGTCACCTAAATACATCTTTCATCTAAAGTTACTTAACAAAACCCAGGCTCTCCCTGTCAGAGACAGACAAAGGTCATCTTGCTCTCACCAGTGAACAAGGCATCCTTCTCCTTTCAGCCGAGACTCGTGCATGAACACTATACTTTGCTTAAAGTGCTGAGTCCTATGGAGAAAAAAATGCCAGTGAGATCAAAGTTTTGAGAATAAGATCTGTTAAAAAAAAAAAGACATCACATAAAACATCACATCAAGTTTCCTTAAGATCATGGGAAGTCTATGTGAATAACCACACAGGATATCTAAACCTTTAAAGTCCCACTCCAACTATATTTTTATCTATGGTAAAATTGCTCCCAGTGGTCATTTCATTATGATTATGCAGTTTTTAGCCTAAATCAAAAAGCCTGTGTTGTTTTTTTTAAGACATATTTACTGAAGTGCTGCAGGAGTTCATTAGAAATTTGCCTCTAGGTTGTGGGCAGGACTGTTAGTGCAGAAGTTAACATCGGCTAATTTCTCATCAACCCTTTGTTTACACTTTCCCCCGCTATCTTATGGCTCGTTTCCACTGAGCGGTCCGGACCGCACCGGTACTTTGAGTGCTTCCACTATAAAACGGACCCATTAAGCAGGACAGACGTACTGTTTTTGGTCCCCCGTTTATTGTAGGTCCATAGAAAAATGGAGTGGATCAGTCAGGGCAGAGCTACTGTCGTCACATGATGAAATCCATTGATTAGTGGAAAGGTATTACAACAACAGAAAGCATCCGACCAGCGCCAACGTTTCCAAACATTCAGCTTTGAGTTCCACGCAACCCCAAACTAACCCAAGCAAAAACAAAAAAAAACAAAAAAAACTATTTTTTTTAAGTGGGTCTTTAAATGTCTGCATTCATGTTAGGTTCATTGACTGCTCAAAAGAACTGGAGCCAGTGAGTGTGACATCACCCATAGAAAATAGCTTCTTTCCGGCTCCAGCAGAATTAAGTTTGTGTCCAAATTTCCCTTACTATTCCCTACTTACTGCACTTTATGGAGCGTTCATCCTTTTTTGGGGTGTTTAAATCTACAATTCCAAAATCCAGTGCCCTGAAAATTTAAATGTAATTTAATAAGTCTCTGTTAATAACCAATGTGCTTCGGTGCTTATAGAATGGCAAATACAGACCAAAATGGTTTGTCGTAAAATGTACATATATTTATTAGGTTTTTACTTCAGGAAATCTGTGATGTCAGATTTTGTTTTAAAAAAAATAGTAAGCATGGTGTCCAAATTGCTTTATGTGTATACATATTTTTTTTAATTAAATATTAGTTTTTTTACTGAGCTCTTTTCCAACCCGGAAGTCAGACGCCTCGATCTCTGAGGCACCGCCTTTTGCTCCTTGTGTGTGCCACCCATTTCATAACGTCATCCTAGACCCGGCCTTGACACACAGAAATGAAGTAAAAATAATACAATAGCGTAGTATGCGAAGTGCAACGTACATGGAAATGTAGCATTAGCTCGTGCATTATATGCTTATTCTGCATAATTTAGGCTAGTTGTATGATTTATTTCCAGGTCTGGCCTCTTCGTCAGGTTTAATTATAGGAATGGCGCCAGCTCTGAGGATTAGTCTTTTGGCCAATGCACTTTGATACAGGCCAAGGTTAACAAAACCGTCATCTGTAAAGTGGCAGTCACAAACAAATGTTGCTGGCTGGTCTCTCGCGTGCTCTTGAAGATAAACTCCAACCATTTCTGATGAGCAGGCTCCTCTTTGGGAAAGCTGAACTAACTCCTAAATATCTTGCACCCTAAAAGACATTTTCTCCACTTGAAAGATGTTGTCTTATGCACAAAGTGAGCTGTTGCTTTCTCTGCAGATTAGGTACAAGAGGAACCACTTCTTCTCAAGGGCTATGCTAAAATGAAAGCGTTTAGCCGCATCATCAGTAGCTCCTCAGAGAAAGTGGGAGTGTGTGTTAGCCTGTGTTAGCACGGGCTCCTCCTGGAAGGCACTGTTCTCTCTTGTCTAGTTCAGCTCATGAGAACCTATTAATGTTAAGATGCCGTCATGTTGGAGCCAGATGTCAGTAAACAGTGATTTGTGGAAGTCGGTCTGAGTCAATGTTACTATGGTAACTCCTCTCACCAATCAGGAGGGAGTTTTTTGGATGTCCAGACACCAACCACTTGAAAGGGGGCTACACAAAATCTATCAAACATTTTGAACGTTGGACAAGAGACCATATACTTTTGAGGCATCTGATTGGTCAGGGTAAATATCTTCAAAGAAAATGTAATAGAAGTGGACATAATTACTCATTAAAAATAGCAACTTGAAGATATTTAATTTAGCTATTTACATGATAAAAATTGGCTGGAGAAAGTGTGTTGCTGTTCATAAAACACTGCATAGCAGGTTTGTACTCTTCCTTTTTGGTTTTTAAACAACAAAATATGATATTTTTACATGTTTGTGTAAGAGAGCTACCATTGGCAAAGAGCTGGGATCAGAAAAGGATTGAATGTTAAGGCTGTGGACACATATCATTTACACATCAGCTTGAAAATTAAATAAATAATTCCTGACGCCCCCACAGTGTGGCCTGAAATTTATGATGTTTTCTCACTTTCTTTTTCAGCTTTTGATGGCTGTGTTTTGGTGCAGCTACACTTCATACTCACAGGTTTTGTGTGGGCACGTCAGATGCTATAATGCAGAGGTAGGTCATCTCCTAGAGGACAAAGCACACCTGTGAGAAGTCCATTCTACTTTTTAGTTTGGCCCCAATTATTTTCAAAAAAAAGAGACGGACACCTGCAGACTTGTGATCACACACTAATGTTGTACGTTTTTCTTCATGATTTAATTTTTAAGAGAATTAGTTAAGAAAATACTTGGAGTCTGCATGTTTACTAAAGCAAGAACAGCCACCTACTCTGACACCCACTCATGCTACATCTCAGTACACCTTCTATATAATCTGCTTTGAATGGTCTTCATCCCAAATACCCCAAAATAATCTTTGTCAACAGTGAGACTAAAATTGAATCAAAACGGGGGGATACCCCCAAATATCCCCGTAGCTCCGCCCCTGAAGTGAACTGATCTCAACAGGTAAATATAATATTTCTTATTCTCCCTAGATGTTAATAATCTATTACCCTAAGATCCCACAAAGGAAGCAGGAGGCCATCTCACCTGTAAGATGGGAGCTGCACTGTCATGAATGGACAGGATGTGCGTGATATTGTTTCTGGCAAGCGCTTCTCTGTCTCTGGCATCTTAAAAAAAGGACACCGCAATTACATATGAAGTGAAGCAATTTTTTGCATGAACTTAAAACTTGACACACCTTTGAAATTCCCCAAATAAAGGTCTGGAAGGACCTGCAAGGAGAAGCAAAAAAAAAAAAAAAAAAAAAAAAAAAAAAGCAGCACCGTTTTGACCAAAGATCATAACAGATGACGGGTCCAGAAACGAAAGTTCAACGAAACTCTCACGAGGGAAGTTGAATGTGAAGAAAACAACAAAAATAAACCCTATTTTTAAAGTGGGAAAACCGCACAACCGCACAAGCGGTAAATCATTTGGAGACCAAAGTTGTGTTTTGGTTCCGAAATGACATCATACGTGAGATGGTGACAGATGTGTACCTTGTTGATCCCATTCCCCATGCTGACAGTCCGTTGGAAAACAACTCTGGAAATCTCTACCCTTCACTCTTTATCGCGTTTCAATGGCTGCTGTGCTCCAATCCCACGCTGCAAGTCTGTCACTGCAGTTCATGTCCGAACCCGGAGAGATAAACAGTGGTGCTCAGGTTCCCGCGTTGAACTATGGGAGTTGTAGTAGAAATGTGCTAAACGCGTTTAGTTACTTTGTTTAAAAAAAAACAAACGGTTTCTCAGCTCTCTTTATCTTACTTTTTTGTCGTTCTTTTCTTTAAAAAATATCACAAATCAAAACTTTAAGCCAATTTGTGCTAAGCATACATAAATGTTCAATTAAAAAAATTATGTCAATAAACAGTTCATTTAAGGTCCCACGGTGGACCCTATGTACCTGTGTCTTAACGTATTCATATTCATCCTATACTGTGGTCATGCTAATTTAAACCCTGTGTTTTATTTTAGCTAACACTTTTAATCAGTTTTAGTTTCAGTTTTCTTTTAGTACAGTTATTTAAGTTGCTCTTTAACTGTAATTGTGAATTTATATATTTCTACGGGACCTCGTTTGTTAACTGGTCATAAGAGGGGGTTTGCTATTAAAAACCCATTCCAAATGGGCGTTTTTCATATGTGCTTGTGCTTCTAACATTTTCCCCTGATAGAGCACATAACAGATCAGAATCAGCTTTATTTGCCAAGTCTGATTGCACAAACAAGGAATTTGGCTTCAATGTCTTATGCTCTCATGTCAAAGGACAAGGCAAACAAGGACAAAGTATAAATGAGTGTAAAAAATAAAATAAAATAAAACAGGAAGAATAGATCCACACAACATTTATGCCAGTTTAAAACGTCTCTTGTTTTTGTTTTTATACGACTCTTCAAGAGATTATCTAAAAGACGACTGGAGAGAAGAAGCTGTCTTTGAGGTGAGTGGTCTTGGTGTACAGAGCTCTGAGAAGGCGGCCACAGAAGAGGAGTCTAAAGAGATAATGTCCAGGTTGGGAGGGGTCTGTTGAGATCTTACCAGTCCACTTCCTAACCCTGGACTGCTTGGTCCTGAACAGAGGGAAGGTCAGAACCCATAATCCTCTGCAGACTTGACGGTTCTCCGCAGTCTGTCCCTGTTGTGTCTAGTTGCGGACCAGACCGTGATCAATGTGGTCAGCACAGACTGGATTATTGTTGCAGTGTAAAAGATGGTCAGCTGCTTCTGAGGCAGGTTGAACTTCTAAAGTTGAAGTACAACCTCTGCTGGGCCTTCTTCCAGAGTGTGCCAATGTGGGAGTAAACAGCCCGCCCACAACCCAGAGGAGAGTTTCTGATGAACTACTGCTGCTCTCCAGACACTACGTCCTAGAAAACAACACAGCTAAAAACAGCATAATCATAATTAAAAGACCAATGGGAACATTTTATCAAAAGATAATTGGAGTGGGACTTTAAGGTGAAGAAATTTGATAGTACAGTGCAGCGAATATAAAAAAAAGAAAAGAAGAAGAAGATTATGGAGCGGAGAACCAAATGTAATTATTTCAATAGCAAGACTCATCTGGGATCAATAGAAAAATATTTGTTCATGCACGTTGACCCCAAAACTCAAAAACTTTCATGACTTTTCCTTGCCTTAAATGAACAAATTCTTGATTGCAGTTGTGTGTAAACATCTCTGAGTAAAAAGATAGATGATCAATACAACACCATCCTCCTCATTGAATTTACAAAGATTACTCTCAAAAAAGATCTCAAATATACCATATATTTGGAGTTTTTCATTAAAAAATGCATTTAAAAAAAGATGCAGTCACAGTTAATATATAAACTCTTTCAAATCTCTGGCGCAAAGTATTGCGATCATGTGCTTTTAACTAGTTAACTGTCCAGAACATCCTCTTTTAACCAACATGCATGTTAGTGGAAAACCAAAGCAAGCACAAAACCACTCTGACGACTGACATGTCATAAAAGCACGGGCACGAATGTGACAAAGAAATGATGGCACCAGGCAGCTCTGTGGTGTGATTATTATCACGATAAGAACATTGACAGGAAGCACTGCAGCCTACAATTTACCACTGAGAGCACAATAACGCTGCAGACCTCAGTTTGCTGTAGCTTTCCGGTGATCTGCGTTGTTTTTGTCCTCTGTAAGACGCTGAAGCTCAAGCAGGGGGGAAGCTGTCAGATCAGGCATTGTCAAGTGGCACAAAACCAAAGCAGTGACCTGGTTATTGATCAACTGTTAAATGCGACTGTTTCTCTGATGCTGTCTCAGATTTCTGACTTAGAAAGAAAAAAATGTTTTTCATTGGTGAGTTGGAATAATCCGAAATCACTTAATTAACAGTGTCGAGATGGTTAACCACACTCAATCACATTTTCTTATTATGGTTAATTAAAAATGTTGCAACAAGAAAACCAACATTTTTTCAGAAAATTTAAAAGACCAATCAAAACAAAAAAAGGACAAAAAGATTAGGTTTGTTTTGAGTCTGCTGGTTGTCAGAAACATTCAGGATTTTGTTTTTCAAGATTTACAACCACTCAAAACAAAAATCTAATTATAAAAGGAGGGATTTAACAATAGATAGATAGATATACTTTAATAATTTCAATGGGAAATTGTTGGGTCTGCTAAAAACCATATACAAGATAAAAAGGATAAAATAAAATGGAACGGTGGCGCAGTGGTTAGCGCTCCCGCCTCACAGCAAGAAGGTTCCCGGTTCAAGCCCTGGCTGGTGGACCTTTCTGTGTGGAGTTTGCATGTTCTCCCCGTGCATGCGTGGGTTTTCTCCGGGTACTCCGGCTTCCTCCCACCGTCCAAAAACATGCTTCATGGGTTGATTGGTTACCCTAAATTGTCCCTAGGTGTGGATGTGAGTGTGCATGGGTGTGTGATTGTGGCCCTTGCGACAGACTGGCGACCAGTCCAGGGGTGTACCCTGCCTTCGCCCATGAGTAGCCGGGTTAGGCTCCGGCAACCCCGTGACCCCGAAAGGGATAAAGCGGATTGGAAAATGAATGAATGAATGAATAAATAGAAGTTAAGAGATAAAAAAGTCACTAAAAATAAGTATCAATATGTTCATTCAGCTACTCCAGTACAACATATAAGATAGAAAGAGAATAGAAATTGTTTTGTTAGCAGTTTTAAGGGTGAGACCATTTGCATCTTGGTGTGTATAATTGTGTGTAATTTCTCTTCATTTGACCCAATCCACACGGCCCAATCCAACTCCTTCATGCTGAGTGTCAAGCAGGGAGTAATTGGCTCCTAATTTCAAAGTGTTTAATTTACTTAGCTGTGGATTTGAACTCATGACCTTCCAGTCTCGGGGCAGACACTCTACCACATTCTGGTCATGTCTGTATGTTAAGAATTTGGATACAAATATAAACTTTTATTTTAAAATGGAACACCACGTTTTTCAAAAGTTTTAAGCTTGTCTTGGGACATGTGCTGTGAAAAGGTGGATATTGTCAGTTTTTTGTAGCTGGGAAAAACAGAAATAAACTAGTTTAAGATTTTTCTTTTTTTTTTTGTTCTTTTTTTGGGTATTAGGAAGAAGTGTTAGACAATTTTCTTGTTTGTGATGTCAGAAAGAAACTTAGTTGGTAGTTGCATACATGAACATAGTAGGGATGCCACAATTCACCTTCCCCAGGATTCAGTTGAAACCTTGGTTTTTGGACCACAGTTTTGTTTCATTTTGATGTATGATTTGTATATTCCAAAACAAAAAAAACAAAAAAAACGTAAAAGTCTAAAAAAAAATCTTTTTTTATTTGCCAATTAGCAAATGACAATGAAGAAAATTATTTCAGTTTTCTTATACTAAGCCTGGTGTGATATTTAATAAAACAATATTAAATATGTTAAATGTACCACAACATTCTGATACTTTCATTGTAAACATATGCGGTTGGGATGCAGCCATTCACCTTACTAACAATTGAATTCAACTATCTAACATTCAGATCAGTTTTAAATTGAGAATAATGGCATCCCTAGTACCAGGGTGAGAAAGCTGAGATTTTTGTTCTCTAATGTCCCACTTAAAATCTAATATTTTGAAAGATGGTTTTTTGCAGAGTTCATAACAGATGTCTAGGGAAAACTTGGACTAAAATGATCTAAAAGCTGCGGTGGCGATGTGCGGTGCCCTGTTTCAAATCCTGACTGGAACCTTTCTGTGAGGACATTTCTCTGGGTCTTCCTCACGCAGTCCAAAATCATGCTTCATAGGTTAATTTGTATCTTTAAATTGCCCCTAGGTGTGCATGTAAGGGATTGTGTGTCCCTGCGACAGACTGGTGAGATGTCCAGGGTGTATCCCGCCTTCACCCATAGGACAGACTTCCCATTGAGAAGATGGATGGACAATCTAAACATTGAAAATTTACCACATCTAGAGCCTAACATGCTTATTAATATACAAAATTAGACTTTGTACAATAATTATGACAATTACATTCAATTACCTAACCATTACAAACCTCACAGTAATGAAATGACATCAGATGAGTCATGACTGAAGATTAAATTAATTCGATTAAATTAATTAGACTTGTAATAATGTAATCCAGTTTACTAATTTGTCACCATAACACACCAGTAATTCTCAGGTCCTCATTGACTGTAATCAAGCTGGAAAATTGAAACCTGCTGATTACCAGCAATAAATACCAATAACAGAAAAAGAATCCAAATGCACACTGGTAAAACCCTACACAACGCTCAACAGGTAAATACGATACTGCTTTGTTGTGGCTTTCCAGCGTGAAAGGAGAAATCTTTTGTGTGGGTGTCTGCAGATACTCTGGCCAGAATGTAGATCTACTTGGGGCCCACACCGCCAAGCGCTACAAATTAGTTGGTTTCCTGCTCTAGTTTCACATAAATGTTTTATCAATGAACCTGCATTTTAATTGTCAAATCTTCTTCATCTTTGCCTTTGAGCTGTTTCCTGTAGGGGTCGCTTCAACCTCAGCATCCTTTCACCAACACAATCACTGGCCTTCCTCTCAATGTATACAAACCATTTCATTCTGCCTCCTAGAAATGATCTCCAAAACATCTTACACGAGCTTTTCCTCAGATGGATTCATTCCTGATCCTACCCATCATCTTCAAAGTTAACTCGGGTCATAACCAGACCGATCAAAGTTCTGTTTGGTTTAGCTTTGTTCATACAACAGATGCCCCTTTTAATTCAAACCCTCTGCATTTACGTGGACTTGCATTAAAAGCACTGGATTATGCCCCCTTGTGGTTGCATTACATTTTTTCTTTTCAAATGGGTTTCTGGACATGTTTCCCTTTTTTTGCTGTTGCGTAACACTTGTGCTATTTTATGAAACTGACTTGCTGTGATTGTTTCGTAAATTTCCCATTATTTGTAAGCCTTTTATTGATTTTTTTTTGGTGTTCTGTACTTGTGTAGTTCCGCTGTTATTGTCCTTAAAAACAAGATAAACAATTCAAATCTAAAAAGTTATAGTCTCAGTATAATGATTAAAATCTGCAAGCTTGTGCAAACCTAGGCAGCAAGCAGGTGGTGCCCAGATCTAACGTGATCTCCAATAAGGTTCTTTTGTTTTTACTTAAGTTTTGCTCTAAGATTATGTTAGATGTGAGATCAGAAAAGATCTTAGTTTAACTCAGACCATTGACCTTAGACAGACCTGGACTGAACGAGCGTGACTTTACTTGTAGAAAATGCCTTACTTTCGGCCCCAGCAAAATGAAGCTAATTTAGTCAAAATTTTTCTGCGATATGGACGTTGCCATGTTGGAGTCAGATGACAGTGATTGGTCCGAGTCGGTCTAAGTCAAAGTTTCTTTGGCCACTACTGTCACCAATCAGGAGTGAGCTTGTTCAAAGTCCTAATCCCTTCCATTAAAAGCAGGCTCGGGAGAATCTGGAAATCAAACAATTGAGGTGGGGGCACCACATGCGTTTACTGAGGCATCTGATTGGTCAGTTTATAACTTGAATAACTTGCAATAAAGAAAAAAATTCACCAAAAAAAAATTAAGATCAGCAAGAACATGTTAATTTGGTAGCAGAGCAAGAATGGTTATTCTGAAAAATAGAATGACTGAGCAATAGCTGTTCATTTTTCAGGGGAAGTCAGCAAGTACTACCTCTTAGGAATGCAAGGGGAGAGGGATCACTCAGTCCAGTTGTCCTCTATAGTCAATGACTCAGACCTACTCGGACCAATATAACTGTCAACTGGCTCCAACATGGCAACATCCATATTGCGGAAAAAAGCCGACTAAATTGGCTTAATTTCGCTGTAGCCGGAAGTAAGGCCTTTTCCTCCGGTGACGTCACACTCGCTCAGTCCAGCTCTCTTATACAGTTAATGTTTCACTTCAAGGAAATCCCGGAACTGCAAGTGGACGTCACTTAAATAAAATAACATCTGAAACAGAAGGTTACTGTTAGAACTGTTCAATGTGGTGATGTCAAATTTCATTCTATTTATTTATATAGCGCTGAAGTGATCAGCCTGTCAAATCGGAATCAACTATCTACCCTGGGTTGTTTTTCGGTAATCGACTTATAAGACGCTTGTAGTCTTCTCCTTTCCTTTCACTTCAAGGAAAACCCGGAACTCCGCAGAAGTGGCCGTCGTTTGAATTAAAGAGCACCTGGAAGGTAACTTTTTAATTGTATCCTGCGGTGATGTCAGTGACTGAGACGAATAATGTTGTTTAATTATTTCAAGTTGTTTTTGTTGACAGTAAAGAGTTGTACTTGTTTACTTCCGAACGCCCCGAAAGGCGCTAGCTTACCTCCCGTGGCTTTCGGCGTGTCCTGAAAGCTTGGGTTTTGGTGATTTGGTGCTGAAAAGAAACGTTTTGTTTGTTTTCTAAACAGAGTTTAGGCGTCACCCGGCCGGCTGTCGGTGTATGGGACCCTCCGTGTGTTTCGTTCTTCATTTTCTGAAAGTTTGTCGGGATGGCCGCCGCGCCTCAGACCTCACTTCAAATGAGGTCGGCTGATCTGATCAAAAAGGAGCTGCTGGATTATGGAGGATTCGGGGAGGTTTATTTGTGTTACCACGCGACCCTCGGCCAAGTGGTCCTGAAGACTTTATACACCGGTCCACTGCGCAGCGAGTAAGTGTTGACTGGATTGTAACCATCATGGGGTTTCCCCCTCCCTTTTTTTTTTTTTTAAACAACAATGTGTCTTGAACAGAGTTATATGGGGTTCTGATCCTTTATTAGAGCATCTTAAAGTAAAATGACATCTCAGGTGGTGGTCAATCCATGAAACAGTGCCACACTTTCACACACGTCAGCCTGTTATATAATGACACTGTACACTGATTTCATTTCATGTAATTTGTGCTTTTGAAATGTACCTCTATGGAAGTGAGAGCTGCTTTCACTAACAAGGGAGGTTTTATTTTACCATTAAAATTCGTTTGTTGTTACAATGAAAGAATGATAAGATCTCCATCCTGTTCAAAGGTCACCACAGCCAATCATCTTCACCATTACTCTGTCCATTAAAGGTCCACCGCCTTGAAAATTGTGTAACATGTTCTTGTGGCATTTTTCTCATGACGTAGGACAAACATTCAGCTTAAATTTCTGAGTATTTCTTTATTCAAATCGTTGTGTATCAGGAGCAGACGAAAAAATGCCATAAACCTACAACGACAAGCCACAAGCTCCGCTTTGCTCTATTCTGATGCATCCACTTGTCGACGGTTTGAGGTGACAGGAAAAGGGGGCGGGATTGCTCCGCACCAACTTTCACGCCCACAACTTAGAGGGGAATATCTTATGAACTACTGGCACTCTGCAGAAACTATGTCCTAGAAAACGGCCAATTTTTATTATTTTGGCTAAAACGGCGTGATCACAATGAAAAGACCAGTGGAAATGCTTTGAAAATACATCAAAATTTCAGCTCTAAACAACCTAACCGGAGCTTTCGCTCCACCTCTGTGTCACATCTTTTTCTCTGACTCTTTAAATTCAGAGCCCTCAGAGCTTCAAAAATGTAACATGTTACATAGCTTGTGAATTATTCCACCTTTCTGAAGTCATCTGGAGGAGGCAGGTAGCATTTCTGGAACGTACGAGTCTGAAAAAGTAAATCTTCATGTGAAAGGTTAAATCATTCTAAACAGTAGTAATGTTGCGCTGTCACTTGCAAGCTGTGACTAAACCGAAAAAATAAAAGTACAAGACTGAATTAATTATGGTGTTTGATCATTTCTAATAATTACAAAAATATATATATTATTTTTAATTGGAATCTGCACTCTGCCCTTCAAACACAACTATGGGGGTGTCTGTGTCCTTTCTTCATGCATCCTCTGTAAAAGTAATTATAAAGAAACGTTTGCTGTTAATTTTTCAGAGAGAGTAAAAGATCGCTGCTGGAGGAGGGGAGCATCATGGCAAGCCTGAACCATGAGCGTGTGGTCAAGTTGCTGGGTGTGATCATGGAGGATAGGGACTGCTCTCTTGTCCTGGAACTTCTGCCTATGGGTAACCTGTTTGTCATGCTGAATACGGTATGTAGGGTTTTACACTTCCTGTAAAACTGAAAAGCCTTAGCAAAAAAGATTTCCTGGTTTTATTGTTAGGGCCGCACAATATGAGGAAAACTTGCAATGTCTGATATTAGCAATCAATATTTTGATGACGATATGACTTGTGAAGCATGAACAAATCAGAACAACAACAAAAACATCATTTTCATTTCACTGCAACAGTTTTATTTAAACAAAAGTCAACATATTTTAAAAGTTCCACTCAGATTTGACCTTTTGTAAAAGCGTTTCCATTGGCCTTTTAATTATCAGAAATTCGCCTCTGAGTTGTTGGCGGGACTGCTGGCGCGGAGCAATCCCCCCATTCCTGTCACCCATAACTGACAGCTGTCTACACTCTCTCCCTCTAGCTTACAGCCCCAACATAACATTATTGGTTCAACAAAAATGGCAAGCAATTTGGAGCTATCCAGTTTTGAGCCAGATGCCAGCAGCAGATGAGGAAAACAAAGGCATATATGGATCTACAGTATATGGGTGTCAAATTAACACGTTAACCACGCTTAATTAGTTACAGACATTTTTTTTTTTTTCAAAAAATCTCATTTTTAATCTATAGCTATTGTCATGCTCTCAAAAATAAAAAAAAACAAAGGTCCAACTGTTTACTTGCATGAGTGTTTTATTTTAAATCGCTCTCGGTGCAGGTCTTGGTGTTCCTGCACACGACACGCCACGTCGCTGCTGTGATGCTGTCAATGTGTGACTTTGTAATTCTTAGCGGAAGTCGCTCAAAAGAAAACCACAATCCCACAGCTGTTGTCTGTTATGTAAGGGATTAAGCCCGACAAGGTGTTAGCTAACATACATTAATGGGGGTGTTGGGGGGCTTAGCGCATGGGACAATAAACTGTATTAATAATAGAAATACTTTTTTTATATTATATTATCGGGGCATATCTGTTTAAGAAAGTAGGAAAAATGTCAAGTTTTGCCAGTTGTTTTATTCACAATCTAAGTTCAAACCAGCTGATAAGAAAACTGATGACCAGTATTCTAGCAGCATTTAAACGCAAGACGTGAAAAGATTCTCACCTGAGATTTGTGTGTGAACGCAGTTTTGTGTGTGCGCAACAAGCAATTCAGGCATAATTTTTAAAGATTAGTGTGTGTAGTTAGTTTCAAGCTGTTGTAATTTTAAGTTGTGCATGTGGAAACTGCATTTTATATTTTTTGGGTTGTTTTTCTGTAATTGACTTATAAGGCTGCTTGTTAATTTTGTAATTTTTGTACTCATGCACAAAATTTTTTGTATGAGTTAAAAACAAGAATTAGGCACTCACAAATCCAAAGCTACACACAAATCAAGAATTACACACGCACACATCCAAAGTTACACACAAATAAAGAATTATGCACGCACACGTCCAAAGTTATGCACAAATAATAAATTATG